>JAPMOQ010049757.1:277813-411592 GCA_026543055.1 Argiope trifasciata
ACACACACACACACACACACACACACACACACACACACACAGTAGTTTTCCTTAAACTTTCTCGCATGCCTCTAATAAAATTATTTTCCAGGTAAAGCCTTGTACGATAATGGCACAGAATAGTTACGAAATATTAATCTTTGGCTTGAATTTAGCATTTTTTCAGAATGCATCACATCATCCTTGCCGATTAATTGCTAGTAGGAAGTAATAGTATTTGAAAATCAGATTTGTGTTTTAAACTCTGTTTTTCTCAACCGACTGAAACAAAAATTTAACACAAAATTACACACTAAATTTGATATATTTAGGCTGTGTCTTTAAGTTATCGCACTTACATGTGACAAAAAAATTCTTACCACCAGATAATCAATCCGTTGTTCAATTTGGCTCATAATTTGATAAATATCTAGGCTCTAGATGTTAATTTTATGTACGAAATTTTATGCATCTGACTTTCTTCATTTTGTAGTTATTGCTTTAAATAATATTCGAACAGCTGGGTAGACAGACTTTCTCTGAGCGGTCTTTGCTCAAAATTTGATAGAATTCTGTAAATTTGGGATAAAAACAGTATATCAAATTTCATACATCTATATCATAGCATTTTTAGTTACCTTTGTTATAGGGAAACAAACAGATGGACTTTCATTTTCCTAAAATGTGTTTTTCCAACTCGGGGAGATTCATCGAATTTTTGAAGATTACTTTATTTTCTATAAACTACCTATAAAGTAAAAATAGAATTACAAGAACAAAAAAATATTTTATTTGGTCTAAGTGATGTGAAAGCCTCTTTTCTCCCAAAATTTGTTGATTAATAAAATTCAAAGTCTGATGCATATTAATTTCTTACTTTTAATAGTCGACTTATACTGCAGAAGATTTGCAAAAGGAGGTGAATTCTAGGATAAGGTCAATTTTGAATACATATCGGAATCCACTATTTTTTAAATGCATCATCTTGGAAAAAATTATTCCTGTGGGAAAACTACATATAAAAAAATTGATTCCAATCATGAAATTCTACGGAGCTCTCGATGTATTGAAAACCTCAACACATCTTAATTTTTTTTTCATGAATCATAGATTTTCAATAGAAAATGGTTTCTATTTCTACCAAATAAAATTTTTACTATAAAAACAAAAAAAAATCATGAATAATTCCACAATATATGGCTGGCAAAAGGAATCCCTTAAGTTTGCTTATAAGATGTAATATAAACTAAATAAATGAAACTCGCTGGAGGGATTCCACCAAAACTTTCTTGTATATACTTACACTGAAGTGACAAAAGTCATGGGATAGCAATATGCAAATATACAGATGGCAGTAGTATCGCAGCGAAAAAGTATAAATGCGCAGTTCGTTTTCCAGAGCTTTCATTTATGTTCAAGTTACTCATGTGAACAGGTTTTTCGTGATTTATGGCGGCACGACGAGAATTAACAGACTTTGAACGTGGAATGTTAGTTGGAGCTAGACGCATGGGTCATTCCATTGCGGATATCGTTAGTGAATTCAACATTCCGAGATCCACAGTATCAAGAGTGTGCCGAGAGTATGAAATTTCAAGCATCATATCCCATCATGGACAGCGCAGTGGGCGACCACCTGCACTTAACGACCGAGACCGCCGACGTCTGTGTAGAATGGTCAATGTTAATAGACACGCAACACTTCGTCAAATAACTGCAGGAATCAATGTGGGACGTACGAGGGACGTGTCCGATAGGACTGTGCGGCGAAATTTGTCTTCCATGGACTATGACAGCAGAGGACCGACTCGAGTGCCTTTACTGACAGCACGACATCTCCTGCAGCGACTCTCCTGGGTTCGTGAGCATATCGTCTGGTCCCTAGACCAGTGGAAAACCGTGGCGTGGTCAGATGAGTCACGATTTCAGTTGTTACAAGCTGAGGGTAGAGTTCGAGTGTGGCGCAGACCCCACGAAGACATGGACCCAAACTGTCAGCAAGGCACTGTTCAAGCTGGTGGTGGCTGCATAATGGTGTGGGCTGTTTTTACATGGCATGGACTCGGTTCTCTGGTGCAACTGAACAGATCATTGACTGGAAATGGTTATGTTCAGCTGCTTGCAGATCACTTGCAGCCATTCATGGACTTCACGTACCCACACAACGATGGGATTTTTATGGATGACAATGCGCCATGTCACCGGGCCAGAACTGTTCGCGATTGGTTTGAAGAACATTCCGGACAATTCCAGCGCATGATCTGGCCACCTAGATCGCCCGATATGAATCCCATCGAGCATTTATGGGACATCATCGAAAGGTCCGTTCGTGCCCAAACTCCTGCACCATCCACACTTTCACTATTATGGACGTCTATACAGACAGCATGGCTCAATATTCCTGCAGAGGACTTCCAACGACTTGTGGACTCCATGACAGGTCGAGTTGTTGCGCTTCGCCGGGCAAAAGGAGGACCGACACGATATTAACAGTCATCCCATGACTTTTGTCACTTCAGTGTATTAGATAGAGACACAAATTTCAACAACAGAGCAGATGAAGAACTGACATTCTTGCAAAAGCAGCTATTATTGAAGACACTCCATTGGAAGCTCCAAAGCCCCAGTGTCATCTTAAACAGCACCTGCAGAAAATATTTATACGAAAATGGCAAAATCTTTGGGATAATGGAAATACGGGTCGTTCTGTTTATAAAATCATCAAAACAGTAAAATTGGAACCACTCTCCTGTACTTGTGAAGAAATCCTGTTTGTTACAGTACATGGCCCTTTTCCGTCTTTTCTTCACCGCTTAAATCTATCAGCAAATGACTACTGCTCTTGTGGGGAAATCGGTGACCCCATTCACTTTGCGACATCTTGCCCTTTTACTCTTTCATGGCACCTCAGAAAACCCTCATCATCACTAGAAAATCTATGGTACAAAAGAGTCCTTAATAATCCTTCTTCCAAAAGTAGAATCATGAACATAATTAGATTCCTAATTGATCAGGGAGAGTTGCTGCGATTAGAGTAACTTTACTATTTCTTAGGACACCATTTAATACAACTCTCACTTTATCCATACCTTGTTTTTCATAACCCTCTCAATATTTTTAACCCTTTTTTCCATTCATACTGTATAATACTATGCTCATCCATCCAGTTTCTTGTACTCTAGATGTTCGTTCTAACATATATCATCACTCGTTTTGTTGTACTTTCATGTGTTTTGTCATTTGTCTGTATCTTTCAAATTAATTGTTGTGTAATTTTTTTTTTGTTAATAAAGTCCACCTACATCTATACCAAACCGGAAAGGGGCCACATGAGCTCTAGAAACGGAGGTGTGGTGTGGTGTTAAATGTTAAATGCATATACTTATTTAAATTTGTAGTATTCTCCACCAAATAAAATTAGAGACATTAAACAAAACCATAAATATCAAGAGTACTCATATTTTTTTTTCTATTCCTACACAAGAGAGTTGTATGCTTTGTTGTATAGTAAAGAAAATTGGGGCTTAAGTATCAATTGCTTGATTTTGGTGAACAGTAATTAGGAAATATCGAATTTTGGTGGTTTACTTTGAAGAAAAATAATAAACAAGCCGTTTATATACAAGAAAATAAGTGCTTTTGGAATGCATTTTTTTCAGCTGATCCAAGTTAAAATTTGACACAGAACTAAAATTGCAATCACAGTATCACATATAAGTCACTTTTAATTTTTTTCAACTATCACGTTTAGGTGAATGCAAAGTACAGACCGGTAAGCAGGTAAACCCTTAAAGGATTTAGCTCAAAATTTAATACGAATCTCTAAATTTTAGATGTTAAATTTGTTTACCAGATGTTATTCATCTAGATATACATTTAGTTTCGATTTAATGTACCAATATATATCTTGCAACTCAAAGTGTTTTTGGGTTATTGTATTTACAAACAGACAAATCAGGCATAATACTTAACACGCATTATTAGAAGTAAACGTGGAAAATCGTCAAAACTCTAATTCGAATTTTTTAAAAATTATAATACTTTTATTATAATATTCTTTCTTAAATACTTCGTATTTGGTGCTTTTTTTTTAGCTTTCTTAAATACGAAGTATTTAAGATAGCTAATAAAAAAAAAAGAAAAAAAGGGAATTATTTTTTTAACTAATTATTCTCTGCAATCTCAATCAATCGGTTCGAATATTTTTATATAAAAGCTAACAACTTTAAATAAATCATTCATTGATTTGCTGTATTGATTTACACAAACGTTAGTAAATTGCTTTTACTCTTTAAGCATATTTCACTTATAATTAGCTGATTCTTATTTCCGCTGAAAATATTTTTTTTTGTTTCACCTACAGGCGTGTTTCTTTCTTATGGCTACAGAGTGTGAGCTTAAAAAGGCTCTTGGACTTTGAATTTCTCGGCACAGATGTTGACAGAAACTGAAGAACAAAAATCGGTAGACGAATTATAAAGTTTTGCATTGTTTACCCCTCATTAAATAAATTTTGAATTGATATTTGCAGCTTTGGTTAATTTTATATACTAATAAAAATGTATTCCAGAAATTTCAGATATAAATTAACACTATTTTTGAGAATCTGCTTAGTGCACAGTTTCATTAACATCAATTTTATGCATACCTGTTATGAGCAAGTTTTTTTTTTAAAAAATTGTAACAATTTATAAATATTCCTTTAGAATTAAGAAGATAAAGAAAATGAATATTCTTTTTATATAAATTTTATTTTTGTTATCCAAAAGCGTAGTAAGGTAAATGATCACTATGCTTTGTTAAAACAACTCCATCGAAACTTTGTAACTCTCTAAAAAGCAATATTTTTTAAAACCATCAATTTTAGCTATATTTTACCTGAATTAATCTTTCATCATGAATTTAAATAAACTCGCCGAAGTGGCTGCCAGTGTGTTAGTTTTGATTGACTGTTTAGATTATTAAATGATTAATATATAATGTTTATTTTTTTCCTTCTTATTTAGTATTAGTGAAAAACGTGTTTTGTTATGACTTGTGGCATTTTACAAGTCAGCAGACATTTATCTGTTTGCAACCTAAGTCGAGTGATCTCTTGTTTTCTCTTGTTTTTTTGGTAGCGCTAACTAGGGCCAAGAATACGATTTAACTACTTTATGTGTCACATTCGTTTGTAAAACCCTTTTTTACAGGGGGCGCACATTGAACTCCTCACAGATATAAAACCGATGAACAACCATGCCTGAATTTGGATGCCCAGATCACTGGGAAGACCGGGGCATCCGAGAGAGCAATACAAGTTTTATCGGTCTGGAACTGTGGTCGTTGGCGCCATCATGGGGTTTAACTAAGCGATGGACTTTCATCAGTTTTGGCCAGTAGATATCCATCATCTTTAGAGTGTGCTTGTTTGTGATTGAGAAGATTTTTTTAACATTTTTTGCATTAATATACTATGACATCGCCATTGGATTATTAAAACGATGTATTATATCACTCTTGTTTATCATGTGAGTAATTATATTTATTTATTTTTCTTTAATAGCATTTTTTTCCAAGTTATAAATTTTAAAGTGAAGTATGCAATAAGCCTAAAATTCTTTCTTATATCTTAGCATTAGACATTCTTTATTCATCGCAAAGTGTAAACACGAATGTTTTAACGGTTCATATAATTCAGTTTGTATGATACTAGTAGCAGAATTATTTTGTTTCTTTTCTCTAATTATTATTTCGTTTCTTTTTCCCTAATTTTTTACGTTCAATTTTTTGAATCGTTTTTTTACAGGAAATATTTTACTTTTTAAAATAATCGTAAACAAGTCGATAGCTTCTAAAGTTCCGAAAAAATAACGATTATTCCAGATAAATATAATTATCATTAAATATTAGAAAATTACAGCATTATTTTATGAAAATATCGCAACCGTTTGGAACTGTGAACAATGCTTAAATTTATCTTTTGATTATTTTTGCTAATGAATAAATGAATGGAAAACATTTTCTATTTCGGACAATAAAAGAAGCTGGGAAAATTGACTGCGGAAACTTTTTGTTCATTCGAACATACAACCAAAACAATGAGAGTGATAATTATTCATCAGCTAAAAATTTTTCCCAATAGCTATGTCTTAACTGGCTAATATCAAACCGATCCCCTGAAAGGCGGATTTGGTCAGTACTGTGTGTGATGGTAATTTTAGTGTTTCTGTAGAACACATTTTACAAGCAGAGAAAAAAAAAATTAAGAACTAATTCCTTATTAAAACTACATTAAAAAATATGGCTGTTTTCGTTTGAAAGAATTTTTTTGTGATCTTTCAGAATAAGAAGCATTTTTCCAAATCTCAGAATTTAAAAAGATGTAGCTTTCTACTATTTTACGGATGAAGAAGACATGATTCCTTCGTATATTTATCTTTCTGGATATGCAGTATACAAGCTAAAACCTTATTAGCAATGCAACTTGTATAAAATTATTAATCGTGGGAAAAGAATTGATTTTCGAAATGACAAACTCTGTTGCTAAAGAATATTTGCTTGATATTGAATAGAAGAAAGCTGGCCTATTCAGATAAAAACATTGTTAAAATTTTTAAATTTCTTTGAATAGATAATGAAAATCTTCTCCACACAGAAAATATACGATCAGCATTAAAAAATATATTAAGTAAAATTCTAGATTTAAATATTGTTGGCATATGTTGTGCATGTCAACGAACAAGAGAAGAGCACAGTCAAAAATTTATATCTGTATTGATTAATATATTTTTAAATAATTATTCAAAGCTCAAAAATATTAATGCAAGGTTAAGTAAAGACAAAAAAAAAATCCCTCCAAAAAACCGAATATCACAATGTATTTTAATTGTATTCATGAAAACAAAATATTAATATTATAAAATAATTTAAATTGTTGAAGGATAAAAATTTTTTTTTGAGAAGCAAAGTCCAACAAACCTCCTCGTGAAACAAACTTCCCCAAGAATTGGGGAACTCTGATTTTAAAGAATCAGATGGCTGACGTGACTCTGGCAATTTCACGTCCAAGTTCAATGATTTTTATAGTTTTTTAAATTTTAAATAGTGTTAAAAATTACCCATTAAAATATCTTAAAGAAAGAAAAAAAATACATTTAAAAAGTTTTTTACAATCAAGCTCTAAAATTATTTTTCATGACAAATGCCAGAGCTTGAACTCAATTAATATAAATTTCAAACATTTTATGTGCTTATTCCGTTCATGCATAATTAACTTTATCAGCTGTATATAAAAATCATCAACATCTAAATAAAGTGTAACGATGCTGTTAAATTTATAGCTATTTTGCCCATTTTATTTAAGGGAGAGGGGGAAAAAACTGAAGGAAAAAGGATGTAACCAACAGGCGAAAGCGAAAAGCAACCATCGCTTAACCGTTCCAATTTTCTGCTGTTCCAGGCCCATAGCAGATAAAGCTCTCCCTCTCGGATGCCCCGGGAAGACGCGCTATCTCTATACCAGGACGCTAGCTTGAAAAACGTGATTTTAAGTTTATTACAAATTCAAATTTATACACATACAAACAAATCGGAAGTAAAAGCCTTAATACGGAATTACTGATTGTCAAAAGCACGTGATTGAATATTTTGACGGTTGAATTCGAATTCTGTCACAACATTTCAAAATAAATAGTGTAGCAAACAGAATTTAAAAGAATATTATTAAAAATGAATAAAAATTACACTAAAATGAAATTAATATAATTAAAATGTATCTTTTGAATTCTAAGATAATATGAAAACCATTTTTGTAAGATATTTGTTTTGGAACATTATTACATCAATTTCCATAAGCAAGTTATAGCCATTATCTATCTGAGACGGTTACGCCTGTGTTTGCACTTAATTGAGTTTTTAGTTTGACGTTCATTTTTTTATTTCTTTTACATCTTTTTTTTTTCATCTGACTGATTGGACACTTTGGTGACACAGAAAACACTCTCCAGAAAATTTTAATAATATTTTTTTATTTCTATTAATTAGCTGAGCGAAGTGATGAATTCAACTGCAAAACATTCAATGAAGCAATCTGAAATTCTGGCGATGGTTTGTTAACATTTAACTATTGCCATTCGACAATAAATAATAAAATAGATTTTCAGTATCACGTAAGCTAAAAGTAAGTATCAGAAATGCTTGAAAGCTAAGTCTTTTTTTTAACTTTTAAGATAAAGAAGCCAGAAAATTCTACAAACCATAAAATATTCTTCTAAAATTAATTGTGAGAAGGCAACGCAACATTTTTGAATATTCTGATTAGAAATTTAATTATTATTTTTTGGAGGTTCAAACTACTTCTTCAGCTATTCCTTTATATCTGCTGCAATAGTAGTCTACTGCTATTAGAAAGAAAGGAAGTGGTCGGTCAACGGAGACAGTAAACCACAGATAATATTTTTCTCCTCTGAACCGCATATCTCATTTTTGAAACACAAGGGAATAAGAGAGGTTAATTTTCATTCTTCGTTAAAATTTGCATTAAAAGAAGAAGATTCCTTATTCCCCACCCTTGCTCCTCTTCAAAGATTCAAAATGCCCTCATTAAACTAAAACTATTATCTATACTACTATTATTCCTTATACCCCTTCCCATTTAATTTCTTATTAAAAGACTTACGAGAAAAATCTTCAATTTTTTTTATGTAGAACCACATATTATTTTTACAAATTTAGCCTCTCTTTTACTAAACCGACCAATTTAGTTCATTTCATATTTCAGCAATTTTTTCCTGTTTATGATCTACTTTATGTTAACCAATTTTATTACATTTACTTAAATATATATTAGAGATTGCAAATTGTATAGCACCCACAATTATGCATAATATGATTGAAACCGAAGATCGATTTTATAAATATTTTAATAATTAGTGAATGGACCGAAACATAAAAAAAGTCGAATGTATTTAATAAAGAATTAATAGTATCGGAATACTTTACAATTCATCACAATTTTTTTTATTTATCACAAACTTACTCATTTGAAAATTAAGAATACTTGAGGCATTTTTTCAATCAATACTTGACACAATTTTTTTGGCCTAAAGGCCCCCGGCTGCTGCCTAGACTACATTGTTAAAAATTTCTTTCTGATAATAAATACAAAGACTTTCAAAAAAATTAATTTACATTAAAAACACATTTTTTCCTATAAATATTAATAGATGGCAGCACAAATGCAGAAATGGAAGTCTTATTTTATTTCTATCTTATAATAGTAGTTCAAATTGAAATAATTTAACAGTTCACAGTTGAAAAAATCAAAATGCTAAAATCTTAGTTAAAAAATATAATAATTGCTTTTTTTATAATAAAATAACTGATGCTTAGCTAAGAGAACAAAGATATCTACATAAGAGCAAGTTTGAAATTTTTAAACAGTAGTGGATAAATCTCTCATATTTTAATTTTATTGTTATATTTCTTTTTATGTTCTAGCAATATCAGTTCATTTTATTAATAAATAGTTTGAAAACACATGAATTCACATGAATTTCATTAGCTTTTTAGGAATTTTTAAAATTAAGTTAGAGAAATTTATTGTATTTTAATTTTTTAAAAAAATTATCTCCGCCTAAGATTAAGGAAAAAATTAAATTGCTGAAAGTGACAATTTTGGGAGAAACTATCACATTTCACCTTTGCTTGTTCCTTTTTGAGAAGGATTTTCTGAAATATCGCAATTTAAAATTAATCTTACATTGGAATCACATTCTCTTTCATCAGAAACTATTTTTTTTAATGTGAAAAAAAGCATAATTTAGAAACTTATAGCCTTTAGTAAAAATATTTAAAAAAAACTTTGATGAAATTATAAAAAATTCAACTTAATGTTTTTAAGAAAAACATCTAAATTACTTAATGTGTTTGAAATAAAGCTGAAAGTTCACGTTTTGAGATTTGATATTTTTTGTTGGCATTTTGTGCAAACATGACGAAACTTTATTTTCATTTGCCTTCTTTTTGAGGATGCTTTATTTGGTTTATTTCTCTTTAATTACGAGTTTTTAAAAAATATTTTCTATGCAAATAAGGATAACCGGTTCTAAACAAGGCAAATGTGTCAGAAATTTATTGTTTTACGAATGATTTTTTAAGCCAGAGGAAGTGATATTATCCCGTCACTCTCCTCCCCCAAAAAACTGCTTTAAAAAAGAGCTATTTAAACCAATTTTAAAAGATTAATGAGATGTGTATGTTTTGTTAATAGTCAAAGGGAAAGGGTTAAAATATTATACCATTTTATTTATTTATATTTTAGTTACTTATATCTAAATGTTCAGAATGAAATTATTATTATGGATTCCTAAATAAAAGTAAGAAAATCAACAAAATTAATTTAATTTAACTCGATTCAGTTTGATTAAAATGCAAATATAATTCTAAATAAAACAGATAGTTTCTAGTTAAATTAGATTAATTCTAATCCAGTGTTAATTGTTATTAAAATATCTTGTAAATAGCCTTTTTGTTCATGCTTGACTCGTGTTATCTTATTAATATAACTTTTTTCTGGGGGGGGAGAAAGCAAAATATTATAATTTGATACATAATCAGTTTAGGAAAAGTAGTCGTAAAGAAAGTTTTGCTTGATATTCCAACGAACTGCAAAGAATTTAAGAGATAAAATGAAAACTTTTATCTGAATAAAAAATTAAAGATTGATAATAGAGTTGGATAATGTTTGTTGTACCAAGACAAGTGACAATGCTCAATTATCACGTTCAACAACCAAATTTTTAGTTTCTTTTTGTGTGTGTGAGTGTGTTCGAATTTCGTATAACTATTTCTTGCTAAAATATCTGTCACAGCATTTGCAATTGGCGTGATTATTTTGTACAACAATACAATAAAAGTAGTAAAATCTAAATGTCTTAAAAATTTACGTTTTTTTATAATAAAAAAATAATCGAAAAGCATTAAAGCTTCTTTCTTTCAGGGTTAAAGTTTCTTTTTGGTCATAACTCCATCCTTTCTTAAAGCTTAGTATTTAACTCTGTCTAAAAATATAATTGATTATAAAAAGTGCGCGGCTATATACTTTAAGAATAAGAATTTAGAAATAAAAAATATTTTTCAGACGTATGCTGTGAAACTTATTTACCTAATTTCAAAACTCAACAAAAAAATATTTTTGGATTATTAATTGAAAGAACATTCATTTGCAAACTGGTGAAAATTCTGAAAACTTTTGATCTTTGAGACAAATCTCAAATGAGACAAATTTGATCTTTGCACACAAATTTGTTGGATAAACTGAAGAAATATAAACATGTAGGTTTAAAATTTTTGTAATCTCTAGAAAATTCCACTTTCCATAGACTAAATAAGGCAAAATGAGTTGGATAGCAAATGTTCTTCAATGACACATTAACGTTGATAAGTATAAATATATGATCGGAGAAGTCTCTTACATTATGGAATTCATTAAAAATAAGTCTATCAAATCTTTTCATCAACACACTTTCTTAGCCTTTCATCTACACACTTACGACATTATGGAAATAATGTCGTATTATACAAGTAATTTTTATAAATGCCGTCGATCTCCAGATTTATATCCATTAGATTTTCTTTGATATTAATAAAGACAATCAACAAAAAATAACCCACGAGTGGGTATACATTGTTATTGCTTTCATGTTTATAATAACATTTGTATTACATAATGTAGAAGAATTTGTTTTTCGAATGCATTTCTTAGTTTTAAACGAAGAAAATACTACGGGAAAATAACTTGCATTTATCAAGTTTTAATTTTTAAATATTTTTCAAGTTAATGAATATTTACTATCAACATATTTTAAATAATATTTGTAATTAAATTCTTTAGCGAAGTAAATTATTGTTTTTGTTGCATAGACTGCACTATTTTTCTGTTATTATTTGCATATAAATTGAATATTTATTTTGCTCTTTTTTTATTGAATAATGAAAATAATAAAAATTATAATCGTGTTTTTAATTTCTTATTAACATTTTACTTTAACAAAAGTTGATGATTGTTCCTCGTAAATTTGTATAAAGCCCCCATTTAACTTTATGCAATTATTACATAGTCAATCACTGTCATAAAACAATGGGATTTTTTTATATTGTATGTGTAAGGGTGTCAAAATGTTTTTATTGAATATGAATAATAGGATAGGGGATTGTAAAAAATGTACATTTCATAATTTCTTTAGAAGCAAACTTTTATATAAAATATATTTTTATTTCATTTTAAGTAATTTTAATTTTTTGATTTGAAGTTTCAATCTTAGTCATTTAGAAATTGACTATTAGGCCAAAATTAGAGTGATACCCCTTATGAAGTGGAGAGAATGGATATATATAAAGAGGATCTGTCTCTCTGCCTGATCTTCATTTAAATTTACAATTTTATTTCAGTCTTCATGAAATTTTGTTCATGTAAATCATCAAAAGATTCGCCAAGATTAAAATCATTGTTCACTTTGCAAAAGGTAATAAAAAATTCAATTAATTGAATGAGCAAGATTTTGGCTTTTTTCTACAATTACTTGAAATCTTCAGAAAATGCTATTCCTTCAAAATTTTGTTTTGTGGGATAACATTTTCCAAAAAGTATTTTTACATTTTAAAATCAAAAGGCAAATATTTAAAACTTTTTTAAGAAAAAATCTTTCAGCTTTAAAAGGTAAATAAATATCTAGAAAATAGACTTTCACTCGTTTTTTTTTCTTTAAAAAATAAAATTGTGTTTTTCGGAGAAAATATTTAGATACAAATTGCATATGAATAATTTTGAATCTTGTCTACATATGAACTGGTCATTTAAATGAAAAAAATCATGATTGCTCTTAGTTTAACATGTTATTTGAAACAACCTACCATATTACAATTTTCATTTTACAGTATGTCTATCATTACTTATATTTTTGAACTGGCACTCAGTATTAACTATGGTGAAATCGGGTTCGATACAGCACTATTTGGCATTGTCAGCATGAGAGTAAATAGAAAAAGGCCCTTATAGTTAATAATAAAAAAATGCATTTTTTTTTGTGTAAAAAGTTGAGATTTTTTCAGGAGAGGTACCTGTATAGATAAATTTAAAAAGCACAAATATTTAATTGAAATATATAAGAATTAATACATTCTAACTGAGGAACGCAACGTATGTGTCATTCATGCTATTCTATCTACTGCATCGAAGCGGAAGGTGAATATAGTACTTGTTCTAATAATAGTTATAATTTATGTATGTGTGTGTAAAATAGAATTTTTTTTAAAAAAAGGAAAGACGCCTATATGGATAAATTTAAAAGGCAAAACCTTATTCATCTAAATTTTGTCTATTTTTGTTTATTGTTATCAGATTTTTCTGAATAATTTAATTGTGGTACAATTTTTTTTCCTTTAATGTTGAAAAAATAATTCAAATATATTTTTTGTGATTTGCTGCAATACTTTTTGTGATAATCAAACTAATCATTTTTTCAATATATGATGATAATCAAATTTTGTGATAAACAAACAATAAGTCGTGATTGTAATGATAATCAAACTAATTTTGAAGACGCCGAAATAAATTTAATTATGATAGTTATCACTATCCTGCTAGGAAATAAATTATGTTAACTCATTAATTTTGAATTTATTTTTTATGGCTGAAGATTTCTTGAATATTTTTCAAAATACTTTTGCTCTTTCTAGTAATAACGAGGAAGAAAAAAAAATTTAATTTTTTTATGCATTAACTACTATAACTCTAAATTTTCATTTACTCATAGTTTGATGCAATACATTAAAAAAATTCTTTACCATCTCAAGGCTATTAAATACAGCGATGCTTATTTAGTTTGAAAAGTTTTGTTTCATGAAATATTTTTTTCGCGCCAACTTTAATACTTTTCATAATGTCGCTTCGTTTTCTATTTACATTTTTAAAAATCATTCCTCGTTTTTTTTTCATTCGTTGCCTAACTACGTATCAGGATTGATTGAATTATCTTCATTTCATTTTCAAAATTTGCTGTCAATTATAGTAACGGTGGTTAACGACTGAGTTGTGGTTTTTGAAACTTATGCTTGTATTCAGCAACTTTGTCTCTATAATTGAGGAAAAAAAGAAAGTAGGCTGACATAAAAGTTCAAGGATGGCTTTTTTTGTTCAACACGCTAGTTGAAATAATAATAATAAAAAAGAACCAATGACTGATTTTCTTGCACGAAAACTCTGATTGGTGGAAATCAACTGAAAGGACATTGGGACAGTTCTTAATTTTTTGCTATGAGCTTGTTGTCAGGGTATTTCGTATTCTGGCATATAAAGAAGATTCTATTGATTCTATTTCTCTGTAAAAATTGACCTTGGTTATGAATAAGAATTATATTGCTGGATACATTTTCTTTGTTAATGTAATAACTGCCAGTTGCAACCATTTAAAAAAAAGGAATTTAAATGGTCGCAACTGGTATATATATAAAAGTAAATATGAAAAAAAAAATGAAAAATATTTCTTTAAGATATATTTAAGGTAATTAGAGAAATTTATTTGAATTTTAGGAAAAATTTAAGGTAATCAAATTAGTCATCAATAAAAAGCTTTAGCCTTTTAAGAGTTTTGAAAATGTTTTTGAATTATAATGTATTCAGAAGTTATTGGGGGGAAACTTCAAAATTTTGTTAATTTTTTTTATTAAAAATCTAATTAAATTTTAGAAAAATCTCTCTTAGGTTTCATCGACTCTCCAAGAAGGATTTAATTGCCAAATTTCGTAGCTTTAGATCCATCACGTGTTTTTTCCCATAATGCATATAGCAATATTCAATTTATGATATTATTTTAAAAATAAATAATATATTTTGCAACATATAAACAGTATAACGTTAAAAGAAACTTGTATTCATTACCTTTATCTTTGAATTGAGTTTTAAATGAAATTGTTGCATTTCAATTACAAATGTTGCATGAAAATCCCACGAACAAATAAGTACAAATACACCAAATCAGTAGATTTGTTTCATTGGAATTTCTTATTTATTAAAATCCATGTTTCTTTTTCATAAATACTTTGTCTAAGAAAATGAATGCACATTTGTATTCTCCTCAAATTTTTTATTTAATAAATTTTTACAGTTAGCCCTTCCCAAATGAGATTTTGACTCGATTTAAAAACATGGTGCGTTCACCAAATTTAAATATTTCAAGTAATTACATATTAAATTTGAAAATAAATTTTAAACAATTAAAACAAAGATATTCCTATGATTTGCTCTTTATTTAAAAGGAATTAAAACCATTTTTCTGTAAGTTTCCATTAAATTAATATTTTTCATCTTATCAGATAGCAAAGATATACTTTAGAATAGTCGGGCATTCCGTATCAATAGTACTCAAGCGCAAGCAAAACCAAAAATGACTTAATCCATGAAATTCTTTTCAAATCTTAAATTAAGAGCACCAGTTCACAGGTTCGCGCTTGCTCACAAACACACGAACATATAGAGGTTGAGTTTATGTAAATTTTTCTTATAACTTACAGAAATTTTTTATTTGCATTTTTAAATATTGAAAATAACTCGTAGATAAATTATAAATGATTTTTATTGTGGGAATTTTTAAAATGTATATAAAAATTATGTGCAAAAATAGATGCTTAATTTTAAACATCTGTCATTCTCACGACTCAAAAGGACTTTTCAAAATGCTGTAAAATAAAAATACCATTCTTAAAACCTAAATCAGAAAATAATATAGTAATATTGTAAATATTATATTAAGGTTTTGATGACCAGCATTTCATTGGCGTGGAGGGATCATGACTGTTCGGATTACAATGCAGTGAAATTATTCGATTACATATTAAGAAGGAAACAATACATAAATTGACAACAGTATAAAAAAAACTTACCATACATTTAATATTTCGAAAAATGGCCTTGTTAACTTTGTTAAATTCAATTCGAAAATTGCAAGATGACACATATTAAGATAATGTGAAATGTTTAGTAACGCAATAAACTGTATCCTTCACATAACTCTTAACATTCAAGCATAATCTCCACTAGCAATTCAAATTAAAGATACTACACGACTCGAAAATCGATCGAGATTTTTCACCAAGTTCACTAAAATAATATCAAAAACTCGTCAAGAATCTAATACCTTGGTTGATCACAAGAAATGATAAATATATTTTAACGTTGCAATAAAAATTTCCGAAACTACACATTTAATTAGAAATTGACAGAAAAAAAAGCAACTTTGGAGATCGCATCTTATTCTTGTCGATTCTAAGTTACTGCAGACGATTAGATTATCACGATTACAGTTACAAAAAGAACCCAGCCAGAAAAATATATTCAAATGCCTTTGAATCCCATATCTCTAGCTCATTGAAGTTTTTTCAGTTATATTTTTTAAACTACCCTTGCTGCAAAAACTACGGATTTAATCTTCTTAATTTCGAAATTCTACATCCAAAGTGAAAAGGCCATTGTATTCGGAATTTTCTTTTAGTATGATTTGGACGAAAAACTGGACGAACTGATATTAAGGGTCACCAAAACATCACTACAGGCTTACAATTAGAATAGGAGGTGGATTGAATACCTGAAAATATTTATTCAGCATTATGATAAGTGCTGAATATAATAATTAAATAAATACAAATTGTACTTGAAAATAGATAGGTAAAATAAAACAATAATCATTCAAGAATAAAGAATTAATATAAAATGATATGTGACTCGATATTCTTATTAAAAATATAGTAACATAATGTTTTTAGATTGTTTCGGCTTTGTGTCTTTTAACAAAAAGTTATTTTTGCAGCGACAACATGCGCATGAAAATATTTACTGTGATTACAATGTGCATGCTCATAAATGCAATTATTAAAACGAAATTTTCTAAATTATACTTAAAAATCAAGAAAATTGATTAAAATTTGAGAAAAATTAAATGGGAATAGAATTGGTTTGAATAAAAAGCTGACTTTTTAAATTTTAAAATGATGCAAAAATAATCTCGGTGCAATAATATATTGTGGATTTATTAAGGAAAAAAATATCAAACACCGATCAATTTTTAATCTATACTTATAATAAAGCTCAATGTGTGCGTGTGTATGTGTGTGTGCGTATGTGTGTGTGTGCGTGTGTGTTGGCGCTCTACAGGTCAGACCGTTGGACCTACAGCTACCAAATTTAGTACATGTATACCTTGGAGGTTGGGAATGTGCACCTCGAAGCCCTTTTTTCGAATTTTTAATTAGAATTTGAATTAATTAAAATTTAAGCGAAATTTCGACGTTTTTCTGCTATAACTTCCGAAAATATTATTGCACAAACATGATTTTTATATCCATTTAAAGATAAAAAATTAGCTTTCTAACGGTATCAGATTTTTTTAATTTATAACGTAAGCTTCTATTTTTAACGAATTTTTAAAGAAATATTTTAACCATGTTTTTAGCACGTGACTGGATAAAATAAAAGAATGCCGGAAGTTCAAATAAAAAAACTATCATCGTAAATCAAGTCTAAAGAAATGATACTTTTAGCACGTGACTGGATTAAAAAAAAAAATCTTATATTTCCGAAAAAAATAAATGCAACGCAAAGGTTTCTATAATCTTTTGCAATATCTAAATCATTTTATTCAACAAATCTTCTTTATTTATGGTAAACCTGATTGAATTTAGACAGGATATGCATTGAAATCCTGACTTAATGGCATATTTCTATAATCGTTTACAATATCTGTATCATTAATTCAATAATTTTTTTTTCTTTTTCGGTTTCTTTAAAAAAACATATTTAATATTTTGGCAGCATCACGGAAAAGAACATTTTTAATTTCAGGCCAATCAATGCCTGGAATTGCTTCAAGGCTAATGAATATGTGACTTAATTGAAAATTTTAGAACGCATTACTTATGGCGAACCAGCTGGTCGCCAAAGGCGGCTAGTTAAAAATAAAATTTAAATTTCAAAAAATATTTCTTACCAACTATTTTTTACCTAAAATTTAAACAATGAAAATTTGGGTTATTTTAGATCCAAAGATCTTCTTGAACGGTTATCATGGTTTTTAATCACATATTTCGAATGATGCATTTTACAGACAGCATGTCAAGTTATGCTTATTATTTTGGTTCTTCGCTTTGGTTTGTCTTGCAAGTTTTCTCCAAAAGGTTATTTGTCAAAGAACAAAAAAATTGTGTTTTGCAGACATTATTTTACTAGTTGGCAGGCTGAAAATGGATTTTCAAACTTTATAAGCTGGTAGAACTCTTGCTGATATTTGTGGTTTCTTTGTCGGCATTGTTGGTTGCTGTTTTGTCGGAAAGCCAGGCAACTTAAGCACACCTGTATTGACTTCCTGTGCTGTGTCTTGTAATCATCTTAGTTCCACGAACGAAGGTGGTTTAGTATAGTTTGGTTGAGTTATATTAACTTCCTGCTTAGAATTTATTCTAGGGAAGCATTGAGAAGCACTTTGGTATTCTAAGTCGTGGTCAGATAATGAAGCCGGCATGAAATAGAGGTAAAATAACTTTATGAAAATACAGGGTATTTTTATCTGTTTGGAAGTATCTGTGTTTAAAAATAATAAACGCAACGAAAATAAATTTAATATGCATATAATAGTAAGTGTGGAATGGTAAATTTCGGAAAAAAAAATTGCAGGTGATCTCAAAATGTTTACACATTCTCTCTAATAAATATACTTGCGTTTAATTAAGTGAACATCTTTGGCAAACAATAATTGGAAAAAATCGCCTGATAGCTTACAATACTTGGTAATTAATCACTGCAATGCGGTTGATATACAAATATAAGAAAACTGGAATGTATTTTTAAGTTTCTTTACTCAACACAATTGAAATCAAAATTTGTCATTGAAATATAATTAATGTCACAAGACCGCATACTGAATTCATATATATAAGTAATTGCAGTTATAAATTGTCACGTTTGCATGCCTATAAAAGTACAGATCAACTCTTTAACAGTTATTTAAAATTTGATAAGAATCAGAATTTTATATACTAAAATGTAAACCAGGTAGGGGAAATATTGTATTACTAGCATATTGTCCAATTTCTTTTTTGTCACAGAAATCTAATTTAAACATCTAGTTACTTCAGCCTTTAGATAATCTATTTTCAAAGATTTGTTTGGAATTAAATAACTCTTTTAGAATAACTCAACTTTTAATGATATTATTTTCAGAAATGAAGGGCAAAATTTCAAGAGCAAACAGAAATGAAGAATGGTTGGCAGACAGGACAAGCAAGTTGGTTGCGTTAGACGAGTGAAATAGCTCCCTTTGTATTGATGCAACTCGTTTTCAGATTATTCTTTTTAATTACATGCTTACACAGAAATAGTAACTAAGGTTCTTCTTCACTTTAGATTTTTTTTTTTCGTTTTCCTTCCTTTTAAGGCGAATTCTGAAAATTTTCAAATTTGAATAGAATGATATTAGTTTGAAAGCTGGTTAAGTTTTGTTTCTTGGAAAGACAGAAAGGAGATAAATTTCTAAAAAAATGAGATAAATATATATATATATATATATAACATTAAAATGTATGTATAAAAATTATGTACGGCAATGTCAGTTTATTTTTCATAATCTTCCATACAAAATCAATTCCCCTGATCTCGAGCCTGAGAGCAGCGATTTTAAGCATCTGATTATGCTTTTTACCACTTATAGATTTTAAAAATCCGCTAACAGATCTGTCAGTGGTGCAACGGTCTCTTGTTTTTTCAGTAACGCCAAATAGAGTCAAGAGTACGACTTAGCCACTTCAAGCGACACTTTTTACAGGAGGGCACATTTAAAGATTTCAAATACAGAACACAACAGAACAACCATACCTGAACCGGAACTCGAACCCGGGACCTGCGCATTACAGTGAAGACGAGCTATCCCTACGCTCAGACGCCGGCGACTACATTTTCTCTCAGGCATATCATTCAATAAGAGGCACAAGAAATTCAAAAATTAAAGAGACAAAATGTATTTGACTGAAGTCACTTCTCGGCGAAATTTATTTTATATTATATATCACCTTGTTGCATGGAAAATCAATCATTATGTCATTTGAAGCTAATGCAAAATAATTTGTAAAACTTTAAAAAAAAATATAAGAAGAAAAGTTTGGATCCTGATATATGCACTTACTGATTTACAAACAAACTAAAAGCTGGAGAATGGAAGCAAAGGAGGAAAGACCATGTTTAGAAAATAGTGACTTAATTTTAGATTGGGATAATAAAGAGGCCTACCATCTAATGAGAGTTTTATGATGAGGAGCTGACGGCGTAAAGATATACCAATGATGAGGTTTAATAATTTTATAGGAACATAATATGTGTTTCTGTCTTATCCTCCAAGGAAGAAAAATGAAACCACTTTTTAATATTTGATGATTCTTTATATTATCTACTTATGCCGTTAGTAGAAAGCCTTCAATGATCTGCTTAATTTGCAAATAACGAATAATATTTATACAGTCTTAGAACCCATTGTTTACTAGTTTTCTATGAAAATAAATCTTCAGTTTGAATACAACGGCAGTTATTAATGAAAGCAACCAGATTACACTCAAATACATCTGTCACTCTAAAAGACATTTTCTGCTTGTTATCAACTAATATTTCACAGGTTGAATGAGGATAATAACACATCATGTATCCTTCCTGTTTGGTTTTGATCTTTCACTTACTATAATCCAGGGAACAGCGATGATAAGTGGTGTTCAAGGCATATTTAGATTTTTTTTTGTCCTGATATTGTCTTTATCGATTTAGCGAATGAAAATGTCGTCTAAGGCAAGACCTCATTTTATTGGTCCCCTTTAACATAGCAGGATTTTTTTAAATGCCCCAAACAAGGTAGCATATTCTATCAAGGTTGTTCGGGGAATGCAATGGATCATTTATACCAACTTACTTCCACTATGGCAACGCCATCGCTGTAGTCTAATCCAAATTCAACAATGTTGTAGAATCTCTAAATGCGGATAGAGCATGCATCAGTTAGTGACAGTGCATGCTCTATCTAAATTCTGCATCATAACTCAGTTACACTCTACTGTCTAGACGACGCATCACGATCATGCTTTAGTGATCCGACTCTTGTTATAACATATTATAACCAATCTGACACTCTTCCATATTACATTTTTGAGGAGTTTCTGTAACATAGCACAATAAACAGCAGGGATGTAGGCTGAAAATCCCTCTTTGATGCTGCCTTGGCTATGCAATTTTCCTCAGATCGACCCATATCTGTGATAAATGCGCACTTATTTTTGTATGAGGTCATTTACGACAGATGTTAGGGAAATAATCGAAAATAAAGGAATCCCCCAAAACCAGTCCAATCGGTTTTAATCTGCTGTTAATGGTATTAGCCCTGGAAAAATCAAAATGACCCTGTATCTCAGTGCGTAACCTTCCATGCAGCATTGTATATGCTTACCCTTCCTTGACCTCCTGTAAAAACCGCAAACCATCTATAAAAACCCGTGCTGTCAACCTAGTTGGGACGCGATTTCCCGCCATAACTAAGACTTAAAAAGAAGGTCCCGCCTTCGCGTTTGTGGTTTCACCTGAAAAAAAAGTGGGTTGAAATTCGGATAGGAATACTTCCTTAACTTTATCTTAAATACCATCAGATATGTGATTTTTTTCAACAAGCTGATTGTTTATTGTTGAACAGAAGGTCCTCACCAGGTGGTTTGAAAAGAATATTGAAAAACAATACAAAAGGGGGTAAAAAAAAAGAAGCCATTAGCAAGATTAACGCTTCCTTCAATTTAATATGACTTTGAAAAAATAATGATGAAATTGCATTTTTTTTGTCATTACTGATCGAATACTAGAAAGAGTGAAAAAAAAAATCTTGAATATCTATAGGGGAAAAATATGTATTAATATATTGAATCCTGATATTAATTTCTCGATAGAGTTTTATCTTTACCTATTTTGAGGACCTTGAAACTTGCTCAATCTGAAGACAGTAAACTTGCAAACTAAAGACACGATTGGCATCAAAGCGAATAGCACATTATTACAATTGAAAAATATATGCATGGGTATTTTAGTTATGTCTCATGCATTAAATGGGGGTCTACAGTTAACCTTTTGCACTCTGATGACTCCTCTCATTCAAGACTGTGAACTATTTTGACGCTTTATTATTATTTTTTTAAATTTCGATCGTTAAAAATGCCTACAGAATGATAAAAAGATGCCAATTAATTTTTCGAAATCCAACTTAAAACAATTATACATTAATTTATTTTTTAGAACAATAAACAAGTTATTGTATTAAGTGCATAGTTATGAATTTAACTACTTTTCAGCATGGAAAGGTTAAAGTGTATAACAAATACATTTTTCCAAGAGATTCTTCTGATCAATTTAATGTTATTTTACGAGTAAATGTTGTGATCATTGGATATAAAAGAATATATTCACTTTAAAGATGAAACAAAAATTTGTTTGTATATTAAAAACGTTGAAAATACTGAAATACAGATTAATTTTATGATCCACAGCTTATAACCACCTAAAATTTTACTTTGTAAGGTCAAACATGTAGTTTTTATAAGACTAAGAGTTAGTATCGTTGACATGATGGTATTGTTGATTATTTGAAACGTTTATGAACTAGTGAATGATTAGTACTTTTTCAGAACTTAACCTTAATACTTCCTCTGCTTCAGCTGATTTGTTCCAATTTAGTTAGAGCCTACAATAAAATTATTTACTAGATAATCTATTCTTCTAAGCCAGTACTAAAACTGAGTTCATTGAGAAGATAAAGAATTTTCCACATAGTTTCGATTCTTAATTATAGGAATGACATCAATTTTCAAACTTCATCAGATAAAATGAATCATTTTTGTGGAAGATCCAACAAGGTATTTTCATCTGAATGCTAGCATGAATTTCCAAATTTTACCCAAAGTAAAAAAAAAAAAAAAAAGCGTCTGAGTTAAAAGATGTCTTTTTATTCGCATAACAATGCAATACAGTAGGTCGTTATGTGTAGCATTTTCATGAGATACCGGTCCTATAACAATTATCTGTTAAAGAAATTTGTCAACGTTGCTTCTTGTACATTATATGACAGTTTTCAGTTATGAACAGAATTTTAATTCTTTTATATAACTATTGACACTTCTTATACCACATTAGCAATTCTGTATCGAACTTGGATATATTCTGAATATATGATGATATGAGCTATTATATATTATACCTTATAATTACAAATTTTCTTTTATTTTGAATCGCTCTGATTATACTCTGATTAGATATTAACTTTTAATTAAGGGAGACAGAGAATTAAAATTTTTAGATTTAATGAATCCAAAAATAAATAGATGGGTATAAAATGCTTTTTAAAAAATCAAAATTTAATAAAATATCAAGAAGATTTCTTAAATTTAAATAGGAAAATATCATTAGTATTATTTTGGAGTTTAAATAAAAGGCTATAAAAATAAGATACAAAGTCAAATTTGAATTTTACTTCATTTTTAGCAAAATTAAATTGCTTTATTTATTAGATGTGCTTATTTAGTAAGCATTTCTTAAAACCATAATTTTTTAAATATGAATTCCTCATTGTGATTTAATTCTGTGAAAATTATCATTCTGTGAAAAACTTTTTTAAAGAAGCAAGGGCAAATGGAATTCACTTTTTAAAATAAATTTTGATAGAATATTCCGACTAATGAAACATAAATCTTCAAAAGGAATCCACCGCAAGAATCTTCCGATTTTTAGTGCTTCACCCTAAAAGAGTAAAAGTAATTAATGTTTACTATCATATGTGTTCTTGCGATTACTTTTGATTCTTATGTTTTCATATATGTATTTTAATCAGAGAAATTTCCTTATGTTAATAAAAAAATTCTGAAGATGTTCGTTTTATTGCTTCAGAAAATAAACATTAGTTTCACAAACAAATAATTAAAATAATTGATGTCACAATTAGAGATAAAAAATGAATACAACAAAGATTTTTCATGCAGCTTTTATTGTATAATAGTTAAGCAAATTTCCATTTTTTAAGTGTAAATGTAAAAGAAAATAAAGCAGTTTAATATATTTGGTTAAAATAACACGAAAACAAATGCACATAAAATGTATACAAATATTTACAAGTATAAATACAAATGCTATACATTTATTTATACAAACTTGATTAATATGTTATTGGAATGAACAAAAATCAATCAAGCTACAAAACTTTTAAACAAAAATGACACTTCTCTTTCATTTTAACATTTTGCAAGATATTCTAATTTATGTTCGTTTCGAGATTTGATGCTTTTATGGACATTAGTTAAATACAATTCAAAATACCTTTCTAGTTGATCTTTTAGCAAAAAACTCTTTAGAGTTTTTCATTTTTTTTTTTTTGCAGTAAATTCCTATTTTTGATTATTTATTTATTTCGTTAAACATAAGGTATTAAAAAATCAAACATTCTGAAAAATGCACAGTCTAAGTATAGATACTATTTTATCCTTAGTATCTATTCTTAACTTCGGCAGTTTTCAGAATGTTTGAATTTTATGCATTGCCAATAAAAAAATACAACGGTATCAATACAATAAATGTTCGATTTAAAAATATATAAAAGAATTTTTTTAATATTAATATAATTAGGGATTTATGTAAATAATGAATATAGTTTTAATGCTTTATAGGGGATTTATATAAAAGTAAGTTCATATTAAAACAATGCTCAAGAGTACCCGAATGACATCAGGTCCACGAAAGAAAGCTGTTTCTAAGTAACTTATGCAAATGTTATCAAATGTTGAAAATATTTGAAAAAAAGTTTAAAAAATCTCATTTATTTACATGAATACCTAACCGGGTATATTAAGATTTAACGGTGGGTCGATTCAGAGGATAACCATTAATATTAAACCATGCTCATATTCATTATGACAAATCTTTTGACATGATTACATCATAGTTTCAAATGGAAACTTTCGAATGAGCACTCATAAATAATTGGATGGAAAACACATGTTACAAATGAAATTAATGATTTATAATATATACATATGAACCAATGCATGAATATACAGGATGTTTCAAAACTCATAGGCAAAAATTTAAAGGGTGATAGTAGATTTCAAAACAAGCAATTTTCACCATACAATGGATGAGTGGAGAGAAGGCTGTGGACCGTTAGATGGTACAGTAATGGAAAGCATAAAGAGCGATTTTTCTTATACAAAGTCATTTCTACCGTGGATTTCAGAAGGTATGGCAAGATACAGTGATCAGGAAAAGGTGAACATGTATTTTATGAATGGTCTGGCGAATGGGAATGCTTTGGAAGACTTTACAGGTAGAGTTTTCAGAGAATGCACATTTTACTCGAAAAGTTTTAGTTGCTTTCTTGCTGTCCATGTATTGTATGGTGAAAACTGCTTGTTTAGATGTCTTCGATCACCCCTTAAATTTTTAGCAATGAGTTTTGAAACATCCTGTACATACATAAGAATAAAATAATGATTAAGTAAATGAATAAATGTTTATTTATATAAATTCATTTATTTATACAGGATATTCAAAATGATTTACAATTCGTTTACTCCTCTGTCAAACCATAACAAGAACTTTAGCTTTACATGATAAGTTGTGCTTGGAAATGTAACTTGATACCGCATCGGGAGTGTTTGAAAGTAGACATTGTACACTTCAGTGTCGATGTGTGAAGTTATATTAACAGGATATATGTGTTGGGCTCTCTTATGTCACTTGTCATAGATAAGCCCGCTCACGTAGTCAGCGATTTTATTCTGAGAAACCGTCTCTTGTTTTCAATATCACCATCTAGGGTCAAGAGTATGTCTTAGCTACAGGATGTTAGCTTCATTACTGAATTGTCATAGGTAGATTTGTCACATTGTCATCAAGATATTCCAAATGGATTTCTGTCTACTGAGATATCTATATTCCATGTTGTATTATGCAATCGAAACATGTCGATATCGATATATTTGATATCGACTTTGTTTCTATAATCATGGAGATATATCATTACGTCCTTGTAACATATTTGCCCAATTTTAACAAATTCGAGAATCCATGAGCGATGTTGTGAAGCCTACATTATAGAGAACGGAAAGTATTTTGAACTTCTATGATATACTTACGAATCCGCCCCCTTTAATTAGGTTTTATTAGTGTTATTATTAAATAATTAGGTTTTATTACATTAAGTCACGTTAAACAGCTATCAAAGTTCTTTATTTCGATAATAGATCAGGTTATTGCAGCACATGCAAATTTTATTTTTGAATAAAATTTCATCGTAAATCTTGCTTGTCAGGAAATGACAGATGAGTATGTATTGTAAACGAACTTTTGAGTAACCACATATACATGTATCAATATAAAGATTATATGCAGTAGTCATCGGTATAATAAATATCACTGCATGCATATAATAATGCAAGCTAATATCCATGTTATTAAAAAAATCCACCGATTCTGTAAAAGAAGCGTTTGCAAATTGTGCGTTTTTCTATTTAAATGAAAACGAATTACTTTAAAACAATTTCCCGATGCTATATATTTATATTTGGACCAAAAAAACGTGTTTTGACAAATCTCATTTTTAATGCTATTAACGGAAAAAAATGTTCAACATTATGCCCTTCTTAAATTTTCTTCTCCTTTGATATCAGAAAAAAATGTATAGCAAACAAATTTATTTCCCTTTATCTATTTTTATTAAATACGGCGTTTAAAGTATGTTTATGTATTTTCTTCGTAAATATCACTATTTAGTTCAATGTTATGTGAAATTTTATGCGTTTAACATTATAGGGTTTAAATAAGTTTTAATGTGTTTATTTTAGGCATGATACGACTAAAGACAGTGACACAGCAACTACAGGGGCAGGATGACGAAATTAATTTTCAAATAAGTGTAAAAAATATCTAAGAAAAAATGATTAAGTTGATAATTTTAAATTAAAATTTTAAAATGTTTCTTGGGATGTTCAATAGAAATGAAATTCAAAAAATGTATTTTTCCACGTACAAAGTTTGATGCAAAAATAAGCAATCGTGGATCTGAAAAAAAAGTGACGGCCATAATTGTAATTGATGATAGAACATAAATAACTATTTGAGTAAAAATTGCAGAAGAAATGTCTTGTTTGTTGGTCTCCGATAATACTCTTAAATTTTCTAGCTATCATACAGATCCATGGCTCAAAAGAAACGGTTTTTTTATGCCGTATAATATTTTCTGTCAGTATTTTTTCCGCAAGTTATGTCCGTAGATTTACTGTAGATTTTTTTTTCAGCAAACGTCTATGGTCATGGGAGACATTATTAAAAATAATAAATACCCGAATAACTTTTCAGAAAATGAAAAACAAATTTCAATAAATTATAACAAAAATGCATGCAATGAAACAAAATAAAACATGAATAATGGAACAAATAATGAATGAAATGACGTTTATGATAAAGGTATAAAGTAAGAATTTGATTATAAAAACCATGGACAGGCTCAAATCAGTATTTGAAAATTAAAAATGTGAAAACAGTAATCAAAACCAACTTAAGCCGTTCCAAGTTCGCCATTTTTAATAATGATCAAAGAGTGTAAAAGTGGGCAGGTTTTGTGAGACATACTTTCTAGGTGTAGAAAAAGAAAACTTGCTCGTGCTTCATTAACATAATTTAGAAAAAAACTTTAAAAACAAATTTTAAATTAAGGGTTAAACATTTTGCCCTCATTAAACAGATATTTTGACAAGTAAAACAGTCTTTTTGATTTTTATTAGAAAAATAAAAAATTAAATTTTTTAACATTTTTTTTCTTCAATTTTTTTCATGTTTGTAAGAATGGGATAGAATTTTCTAATTGATTTTTCCACTTTTCTTAATGTGTCAACATTCTGAAATTTTGTAGAATTGTTCGATGACAATGTCGATTCTGACTTAGCTAAAGTTGCTATGACTGAAAGAAATTAATCGTCAAAGATGGGAGATTTTATCTCTTTCTAAACTGTTCGTATTTTTACAATGAGAATGTAACAATATTATATGAAATTGTGATTTTTTGATGCTCTGTAAAATGAAAGGTACAATAGATGCTGTCAATTCCTTCAATTTTCTTTTTTTAAAATAAATATCTGCTAAAATTGTTGTGAAAAATTTAGAAGTTTGCATAATAACTATATCATTGAATCCTTATTTAATTTAAATTTAAAGAGCTAGAAAAAATATATTTGAAATATTTATGTGGATCACGATTGTTTCATTGGTTTCAGCGGCAGAAAATAGTTTTGCGAAAATTGAGAGGTAAAAAAATCGTAAGAATTATGAGTCGCCGTAGACAATATAAGAGAGAAATTGTATCATAATTTTTATCACAAGCAAAAAAAGAATAAAAATTGTTTCAGAAATTGAATGAATATAATTGCAATTCAAATTTACTTGGAATTTCTCTCTGCACTTCAAAATTTTGAATTCTTTTTCTTTGGCTTGCAGACATTTGATAAAAGTTTCTATTGTTTAGTAGTACAATAATAAAACTAATTTTCTTTGTTTGAGTTTATAATTAATACGAGATAATGCTCATAGATCGACCTACTACCCGTAAATTGATGAAAAAATTGTTTGAAATTCTCTGTAAGATAGATGGTTGATTGTAAAGGTACCAATTTTGCCGCATAATTGTTCCATAGGTGCTCATAACGATTTAAAAAAATTTAAATTAAATAAATATTAACAAAAAAGTTAATCAAAACTTTAAGGGTTCCCCTTAATAATTTCAGAACACGTTATTGCCCAAAATACAATTTCCCATAACTTTGAAATTTAATATATTATACTCGCTTGTGACGATATGATATCTCCTTCATATGCGTATTTTAAACAATTTTTTTGTTTGCATAAAACTGCGATACATAATTAAAAGTAATTTTTAAAATAAAATAAATATTGACAAATGAAGACTTAAAATAATAGGAATTATATTTCAGGATAGACTTTTAAATCCCCCTTAAGTTTTTAAAACATTATTTCAATTCTTTTCAACATTTATATTTCATTGTTTACTTTTATAAATGCCCTAAATTTTTTAAATACATTACCATTCGGTACCATTTATATGAAAACAAAATTACTTGTAATTAATCGATTAAATAATTAAGATTTGAAAATAATTAAATATGCAATTATTACAGGAAACAAACATTACAAAATTTCAGAGCATGGTTGCACTATTAAACTAGTAAAAAATGATTATCAAATTCTATCTCAATGTTGAATTTACAAACATGAAAAGACGTCAAATAAAAGCATATGAAAAGGATCACGACTGAACTTTTTAACTTTGACTAGTTTTTTCTACACATAGATTTTAAAATCAATCTCGAAGTGAAAGTATTTTACTATAACAGTATTTTACTTGGTATTTACAAAGTATTTTACTATACTTAAAACATTAAAAAAAAAATGAACAACTCATTTAAAATATGGCTGAATAAATTCAGAGTCCGGTATTTTTGGCGTTCTCAGTTCTATTAAAATATTATCTTTTAAAAACTGGTAAACAAATTTTTTACTGCGACTTTTTGCCATAATGTTCTTTTCATAATAATACCGCAATCCGCGGCTGAGATGTTCATAGTTCATTTTTGGGTTATTTTTTATTTTACCCCATTTTGCGGCTACCTCCTCCGGCTGCAGAAATTTGAATTCTCCGTTGCTGCCTTCCCAACGTATGATTGATGAATATCTGCTATCCGCCAATAGTTGTAACAGAAACTGCCAAAGATGCACATTTCCTGCGCCAGCGGAAGCTGAAATAAGAAATGTGCATTTGAAAATAAGTAAATGTATTTTACTATATTAGTTGAGCTTAAAAATTTTTATTATATTAGCAAAATAACGAATAAAAGGGGTTTATTCAAAAAGTAAGCCTTTTTTTTCTACTAAATTTTTTAAAACTAAGATTAAAATTATAGAGAATTTTGAAAATATTGATGTCTTGTGAAGTGCTACTCACGTAGGATGTGAGCTAGACATGTTTCTTTGATACTGCGAGAATTTAATTTTATCTCTTCAAACTTGACTAACATTAAAAGTTATAAAAAAAATAGATATACCTCTTATAATAAAAGTACCATAATCTTATAATAAAATTATAAATCTTATAATAAATTTATTAAAAAATAGACATACCTCTTATAATAAAAGTACTTTAATCTTATAATAAAATTATTAACAAATTAAAATAAATGATAAATAAATTAAAATTATTTATAAATTAATCCTATGTTAAAATTATTTATAATTCTTATAACTAAATAAAAATTAAATTATGGTTATAAAATTACGTATTATAATAAACTGGATATACCTCTGCAATACTTTTACAAATATTTATAAAAATGAGCCACTTCAAACAATTCCTATGCTGCTATGGTCATTGTAATAAAATTATTATCAATTTATTTTAGATGAAACTTTCCGACATATATTTTTGACTTTTATTGAAATATACATGATCCTTATGGAGGGAACAAAGATCGAGGTACAATCACATTTTGCTAACCAAAACAAGATATTTTTACTGACACTGAATACTTATTATTTCTCACTTGAAAAAATTTAATCCCGAAATCATGATTATATACTCCACATGGCTTGTCAAAAAGAAGAAGAAGGGGAAAAAAAGTACATATTCTTCAGCGTCCTTGTTAAGTTTTCGAAGCAATAAAAAAAATTCCTTTTTTTTTATTTAGAGAAACAAATGATAAGGGGAAAATTCGATATAGGAAATTTGTGCGTCACTTAAAAATATATCACTCAGAGGTGAGAAGTTATGGAATGTTCAAAAACGATCAAATATGATTAAAAACACAATTTAAGTTTAATTATAAAATTTTTCAACATACCCCGAAAATTACGAACTATTCAAGCTAAAAAAATTTCAGAGATAATAATGAACATGTTAGAAAAGTATCTAAGATTTGCGCTAAATGTATAAGATCCGATTTTGTTTAAACGAAAAAAATCTTTATAAAAAGATGCTTTAATATTTTGTTTGAAAAAAATAATAAAATGAATTTTTGGATATTATTTTAACTGTGGAAACAACTAAAATAATCGAGGGAAATTATAGCCAATATATGAAAATTCTAATTGATTGTAAAACTAGAATCTATATAAAATCGTTGGTATAATATACGTTAGTTAGCATCTAGAATTTGAGAAAATAGTTTAATTTAATGGGTATGATAACTATTGACAATTATCCATGGAAACAATAATAACAGTAAAAAATCTTTTTTCAACCTAATTTACAAATGAAACAATTGTGAAATTTGAAGATTTAATCATAGAATATTCATAAAAAATAACATTGTTTCTCATAATTTCATAAAATTTCAAGAAAGAAAATTAAAAAGTTATAAAAAATATTTATTGGATATTTTTTCAAAATTTTGAAATCCTCATTTTACTGCACATAGGATTCTGAATTAAGAATTTGATGTTAACTGAAAAAATTGATCAGTGTTGAAATTATAAATGTTTTTTATAAAACATTTGAAAAAACTTTTTTGAAATACAATTATTCTTTTATATTGAAATTTTAAGAACAAAATCTAATTAAAATTCACATAAATTTTTTTCTGTGAACCATTTGTCTAAAAATTGATATATAAATCATAGGAAAATTTATTTTGAATATGTGCAGGAAATTTCAGCTTCATAGGATAAACAATTTCTTAAATATCTGCAAGCAAGCTTCATTTTTAAAACGAAAAATGACTTTAAAGTTAAAAAATAGTAAAAAAAAAAGAATTTAAATAAAGTTATGCAAATTAAAAATCTCTAGAAGCCTCCTAATCCCTGCCCTTGGTTAGTGTAAATTGTTCCATTTCTTTTGAAATTTTAAATTTTTTTGTCCTTATGTTCATCAAAGAATGTTGTTTTTATATGTCTCTTGGCATTTTTACAGAGGAAGTTTCTGTTTGCATTTAATCGGTGTTGTTTTAATTTTTTCACAATAACTCTGGAAAATTTGATACTATTGTTCAAATTTCAGTACCAAAATATTTTTTTAAAAATGGTACTCTAACACATAGTTTTTAAAAATATTCTTAAAATTTGAAGTTAAAGTATCCGGTGACCATTTAGTATGACAGCAAGAAATCTAAAATTATTCATGAAGAAAATTATAATTTCAGAAATTATCACATGTATATAATCGATATTTGAGTCTTAAAATCTATCTGATACAGAAAGATTTTTAATAAAAAGCACCGAATATTCAAATAAAAAAAGATAAACTCATAATTTCACACGTAAATATAAAAATATATATATATACAAAAAAATCACCCAGGAAGAGATAAAAAGAAAAAAAAAATTAAACCATCATCCCTTTTTTTACGAGCATAAATTTTTAAAATATTTTAAAACTGTAATAATATTTAAACCTTGTAAAAAATTCTTTGAAAAGATTAGTAGCTAATAGCTTATTTCATAATAAAGTGACATAAATGATGAACGTGTAATAATTAAATTTTTTAAAAATTAATATAGTATTTGATACTTTTTTTCTGACGAATGGAACTCACTTTATTTAAAAGTCAGAATAATCCCTGAAATTTAACTACTTTTCTTCAGAATTCAAAAGATAAGAATTTTATACTATACAGGTGGCATTTTTAGAGATTTTATTATTTTATTTCTAATGCTAATTTGTTTGACACTATATTAAAAAGAAACAATGCGAGATATTTATAAACTTAAGACAATATGGAGATACTTCATTTTAAATAAAATGAAAGACGTTTTTCCCTTCAATTATTATTTCAGAAATGCAAAAATCACTTACATGTATCTTTATTTTGCCCTCGACCAAACAACCGGATGAGAGCTTCTGTGTCTGTTTCTGAAAACAAAAAAAATTATAATGAAGTGTTAATGTTCCTATTTATCGTACATATTTTTTATTTAAAAAAAACTAAAAATTCAATAATAAAAATTTTTTGAAACAGAACTTATTTAAATTATCTTAAAGAGTAAAAGTTTACTACCACTTAATCAATTAGAGGTAGTAAATCTGCTTACAAACCTGTTTAAAAAGGCATTGTAATAAAAGGTTAGATGGTTTATTTCAAGAAATTTAATTTCCCTTTATAAATATATTCCGAATATAAATAAAATATTCTTAAACTTTAATTTTCAAAATTTCTTCAGCTATTAAAAATGATTGAGTTGTTAAACATTGAATATAATTCAGGATTTATTTTGCAGTTAAATTCTCCGTCTCGAGTGAGATCTTAAGGTGTAGTTATGTATACTGGGATTATGTATTTTTGAGCAATCAAGCATAGATTTTTAAAAAATACTTTACATGAGGGGACACTACTATTGACTTGAAAATATTTTTAATGTGCCGTTTTCTTTCAATCAACCTATTTTTTTCTATTTTGATTTCGTAATTCTATTTTTTAATCCTTTTATTTTCAGAGTTTGTATTTCATAGAACTGAAACTACTTTTCAAAAATAAATTTATTTAAATTATCTTAAAAATATTTTTTAAATTTTACATTTGAAATTATTGAACATTTGATATTAGAAAGGAAATCAGAGGAACTCGTTTACTCATATAGTGAAAAATGAAAATATTTAAGTTCCTAAATACAAATAATAATTAACTGATTACAAACAGGATGTTAAAAGTCAATAAAAGTGCACAAAATTTCAGCTGCTGCTCCAATGAGGCAAAATTTCATATTATACAAATGTAATAATCTCTCCTAATATAATTTCAATTCTAATAAATTTCCTAGTTAATCCTAGTTAATAAATTTCCTTTAATTCTCATCATATGACATATTTTAACTAAACGATGTATTCTTCTTCCATTAGGTTCTGCATCAAATAAGTTGTATTATACTTTTATTATTTATGTACAAGAGAAAAAATTAATTTTATGCTTTTCTATTGATTCTGTCATTTATATTCCATCAAAATATTTTATCTTTACCTCTTAAAATCAAGAAGAAACAATTTGCCCCCTCAGATTATTTTAATCATAAAACAAGAAAATGTTTTATCTTATGTTTAAAAATGATAACAGTTCATAATGGTTACAAATTCATAATAAATATAAAACTTCTTTGTATTCGTTTTTCCTTTTTTTAATTTTTAAAATTTTTATCGCCAATATACTTGCTACCGGCTATTCTTTTGTTTTTTCTCTCTTCTTTTTTCAAACATCTTTGAGCCAAATGTGCATATTTTAAAATTGTAGATTTTAATATATCTGAATCCTGTATCATATAAGTTTAAAGAAAAGAGATGTACATATAACTTACCTTGAGAAGGAGCAGCATTTTCTGCTACTGAAACGAAAAATAAATCAATACAGGAATTCCTGTAAATACCTAAAAATAAATAATAAGCAATGAAAGAAAATACTTACCAAATGGCAAATTGTTGAATTCTTGCGCTGAAAAAGAAAACACAAAATTGAGCTTGAAACAATATAATATGGCTAGAAAAAGAAAAAAACTTAAAAAATAACAATTTTATTGAAATACGTACCGATATTCCTATTGGAAGAAGAAATACCTTTTCGTTGAGCTAAAATATTATAAATAAACAAATAAAAATAGAATAAATAAAATAAAATTAAGAAAATACTTTTGTTTTTTAAAGAAAAGGCAACAATTTAACTTTAATATAATTTTATAAATTATACATCTAATTTAATACTAAACAATATTTTTGGATAATTTAATTGCTGTATATTATATTCAGTCAAAGCGTCAAGAATATATTAATAGAACTATTTTCATAAATTCACCTTTTTTTACGTTAAATGTAGAGTATGGCGGTGGAGCCCTTCTTTGAGCTGAAAAATGAAATAAAATGTATAAGCACAAATATTAAAACAAATCTCATTTACATTTAAATGATATATTATTTAATAAATTGTAATCAGTATCTTTATCTATAAATAATTATTTTGCTGTATCTTAACATTTAATTGAGTCTTCAAATAACACTTGAATAAAAGATTTTAAAAATGCATTAATAAAAATTACCTTTGTTCGTATTGATTGTGGGATACAAAGGAGGAGGCCTTCTTTGAACTATAAAAATAAAGAAAAATATTTAAGTATATATATTAAAATTTCAACTTCCTTAGAAAAATTTGCAACTTATCACTCAAAAAAGTGGTTAAAACTTCAGCGAAAGATGGAATTTTTTTTTCAGTAAGCCAGGAAAATTAGCTCGGGACGTTCGTGATGTTGTTTATATGTTATGTATATTTCAGTAAAATTTAGCTCTCAATAAAATGGTGAAGAGTGTAGCATCGGAAATTTCGCTTACTGCGCGAGAAGTCATTTACAATATGCTTAATCAGAAATAAGAGTAACAAATAAAGTCTCGGAAATACTGTAATTGAAATTTTTGCTTTAGTGTATCACAGTGAAAAAATGGAAGAAAGAAGCTTAATTTCCGCACTATAATTTATCTTAAAGTATAATTCATGTAATAAATACAAATTAACTTTTAGTAGCTTATCTGATATCGGGTGATTGTATTAAAAAAACTATCCTATTATATGAATAAACCAGCATATGTTCACAAGAACGGAATAAAATTTTAGTTGAAGTTTATATTCGCAGGAATCATATGGAAAACAACAAATAAACTCAGACAGTTGCGGCTACACCACAAAATTTCAAAATTTTCAAAGGCAACGCTCACTTTTAATAGTAAAAGTAAAGTAAAGTAAGTATCAAAAGTAAAAAAACAATTAGTGAAGTTGAGACGGTATCTATGGCAAGATAATCCCCAGGGCTAGATAGGCTAAGAAGATAGGCGAAAATAACTGTTGTGGGCCTACCAGAGACGTGAAGTTCAACTTCCTTTCGGTATAGACGTGCAGTTATAGGCACTGTTTACCTTAAACAAAAAGTCATCATGGAGGGAATAGGGCGAGTAATAAAAATTTCTACTGTTGTTTCCTCTTTTCTACTTAGTCTATCTACAACTGATGATTTTGCCATTTGTAGAATGTCAAAAAATGCAATGCAAAGCCACTCAAAAAATTCAGTCTCATGAGGGGAGTTTCATAAGTTACTGAGGATTTTGAGATAAATAATCGAACTAGGCCCCATCCAATAAGTAGGAGACAACTGTAAGTCAAATAGTCTATTTACGACTAATGGAATAGAGTAAAGTATATACAAAATAATAACTAAATGTAAACCTAATTTTGCAGTTCATGGCCAAAAAGATGGAACTTTTGGAATTTTAGCCAATTTATTTCATCCTGGAAAGCATAATTTGAGCAGAAAAGATGCGATTGATGCATCAGTTTTCATTATGACAATACAAAAAAGAGACGGAAAATTTTCCCTTCAGTAGTTTTATTATGAGATTCTGATAGGGATTTATTTGCCACGAGTCGTTTTAAGCAAGGGAATCGTGGTTATCTTTAAAAGAATGTTTTAAACATAAAGAGATTTTTATCTTCTAAGCCTGAGTTATAGGAAATGAAGAAAGCTCTAGTTTTCAAGAGCGATCGTAATATATATATAAATAAAAGGAACTGAATCAAGAAATAAGAGAATGTTTATAAGGAAATTATATGGGTTGAATTAAGATAAAAATTAGTAAATTAGATTAAGAAATATCCATACATAGACATACACTTCTTCAAGGGAGAGATACATTTTATTTATTTTAATGATATCTCTATTTTATGTAATACATATATTTTGCAGTAAGAATATAATTCTTATAAACTTTGATCTATATTTCAAACAGAATAATAAAATTCAAATGTATTACTATTAAACAAGCATTAAATCTTTTTTGCAGCAAACCCTTCAATTTGTAAATTGAAGGGTTTGCTGCAAAAAAGAATGTAGCTCCAACTGGAGAAATTTAGAGTTACATGCAATATCATGTTTTTAAAAAAAATCCTCTTTCATCTTTTTCATTTGGCACCAAAGAGATGCAGTGTCAATCGTTGATTCTCGCGTTACTCAAGGGTTAGAGCTACCTATCTCATTGAAATTTAGAATAAGGCTTTCTGCAAACTTGAATAATTAGAGCTACTTCCTTTTTGTACCAAACTTTTCAATTTTTTCAATTTATTGTATCAATATTTGAATATATTAAAAAAGTTTTTGAAATTCTATAAAACATTTTAAAAGGAAAAAAAAATCTTACCATTATTATTTATATTCTCTTTAATGTGAGGATAATGGTACGGGGGTAGAGGATCTGTAAAGAAATATAAAAAAAATTAACAGGAAATCAAGCAATCAATAAATTGCTGTTTTTAGACAAAAAATACTTTTTTAAATTTAATTTTAAAAGATAGTTTGATGTAGTTTGATATAGTTTATTTCAAGGCATCGTGTTTCCAAATGTTGTGTTAATGACATTTGTAGGTCTGGAAACTTTTTCATATATACCTTCGTTGAAATTCTTTTGTATCTTAAAATTTTTATGTAAATCTATTTTATTTAATTGATTTTCCTAAATTAAATTTGTTTGTTTTGTTTTTCTTTTGTTTTCTTACATTTATGGTTTAGATTTGAAACAATTAAAATTTTTTGCGTTTACTGTTTTAGCCTGTGAATAAATAAATAAAGTTGCTTTAGTCTGAACAAAATTGTACTTTGTTCATTGCTACAAATGGCTTCTTTAGTCTAAATTTTTTAAGTAATTTGGTTGTAGTAAGTAGTTATTTTTAAAAGTAAGAATAAGAATATAAATTCTTTTATAACAGAACGGAAGGAAACACAACATAAGAGAATGTTAGTGACTTACCAATGTTTATGCAAGCAGTTTCTGAACTATTTGGATAAAACTGGTTATTCTGCACTCCCAACATTGCTGGCACTGAAGAGAGATACATAAATTACATCAGTAATATCTGCAATCAGGCACGTCATTTCTTTATAAAAATGGAAAGTAATTTAAAAAGAATTAAAGCACTTAAAACTGCGCACAAATTAAAACTCTCTCCCCTTAACTCTTTAGTTTAATGAATTACCTTCAAGGAAAAAAACATTTTAAAATTATGGAAATCCATCCATTCCATTATTTTAAGGATAATTTGGAAGAGAGAAGGGGGGACTGACTTTTAAACGACATGTTAATTTATACTGTACATCAACAGTAAATATCATATACATTATATGAAGTCCTCAATCAAATGAGGATAAAGGCTCATATAATGACAATACTCCATTGAACTCTTTCTCATATTATAATGATTCTTTTGAAAGCAAAAATTATTTCTATTGAACCACGTAAATCGATGGGCAAAAATATTTTAGTCTTTTACTTATATTTTTTACTTACCGGATTGTGGTATGTCTGAACCATAAAATGGAAAAGAACCTTGAAATGAAAGTGGAAATCTTTCAGCTGAAAAAAAAACTTATTAATAGTTTCAAGCACATTGTATATATAATATTTTTGTAATCCGACTCAAGTGAAAATTAATTCAATATACTCGTGATTTATGAATTTTCATCTTGCCCTAATTCACTGTCTCATTTTATATTTTGTATTTTTTTTTAAATTTCATGACTGAATTCTGAAAACTTATTAAAATCTTTTTGAAATAATTGTGCTATATTCCACCATTCCTTTTTCTTTCTTCACCTTTCTTATATATTAAAATAAATAAAAATAAAACGCTATCTGTTATTTTATAAGACTTTCTTTTTATTTTGCTTTGTTTCAATTCTAAACAATTATTTCTTTTTTTAAATAATTCTATGTCAAATTCATTTTAAACAAGTAAATTTATTTTAATTTTTCAGTTTTCTTTTTAAATCAGAAACTTTAATTAATTGATAGAACTGTTTGACAGCTGATATTCCAAATGTGCACCAAAGATGATAATAAATTTAGTGATTAATCGACAATTGATATTTACGTCAAAGCATCCAGAGATTTTTAGAAACATTACAACTGAGAAACGAAAGAATATTCCATATCTTGTACGCATTTTCTCATTCAGAAACTGAAAGGATGTTCGAATTTCGTGTAAAAACATTCAATATGCGTTGTTGTTAAATGAGTTGTAAAATACATATGACCAAATGTTTAACTTAAATATAAAATATCGAACCCCAACTTTTTGGTCAAATTATTTAAGGAATTCAACAAAAAAAAGTTGTATTTGGGTAGAATTTAATATACTATTTCTTTTACTTCGATATACTAGGTGATTCAAAAGTTCGTTAACATTTGAAAATTCAAATGTTTCCCGAATTAAAGTGGACAGAGAGAAAAAAATGATACGGATGTTTAAAGTGGCATGGGATTTTAAGAAATCCCCTCGCCTTAAAAAAATTTAAAAAATGTTAGAAGATGACGATTGGTTGCATGAAGTACTGTGAACTGAACGAAGCTCATTTCACACTCTAAGGATTTGCCAACTCTTATAACTGCAGAATTTGGGCTAATTCCTAGAGTTGCTGAGGAAATCTTATCGCATGACAAGAAAATAGTCATTTTATAATGGGCATTTGTTATAAAGAGCATAGTCTTTGCTAAAAATCTATTATTATGCTAATCATTGCTTTTGTTGTCCATTTTTTTGCACTTTTTGATTTTAATAAAATCCTATGTCATCTCAAGCACGCTTGTCAATTTTTACTTCCCTACCTATATTATTCCGTAAATTATTGAATTTTCAAATAATAACGGAATTTTGATTCACCTGTTATATTAGATAAAACGGTTGTGCTGTTACTATTATGGTATTTTCAATTCATGATGAAGTAAAAATCATGAATCGAATCAAGACCCAATTCTTTTAAAAGATCTTGGATTTGAAGGGGAAATATCCCAGTTAGGAATGGGAGCATGTTTCTAAAATTCTTTCGAATAAAATTTGAAATGCTGTTTGGACCCCTCACTGACAATATACTTACCGTTGTTTTGATCAAAATTTTCTGATCCTGGATAAGATGCTTCTGAATCAGATCGAGGCTCGCATGGAGATTCAGATCCTGAAATGCATATAAAAAAGGAAATATAAATTAAAATTAGGCTCTGGATTTTAAAGCTGACTTTTTTGGAACACTTTTTACTTATTAAATAGTTTTATTTAACTTATTTCATTACTTTGAAGATATAATATTGTAATCGGCTGTTTACTCATTTCTTAAAATTTTAAAGTTTCCAAATTTTATATACTTATGATGATACATTATTTTAATTTTTCTGATCTTAAATAAATTCTAGTTTGTTTGCAAATTTCGTGATATTCTTTGAACAAACTGCTGAAAACTAAATGAAACTTCTACGGCAATTTCATGTTTCCACCTAAAAATAATTTATGATATTTTTTTTTCAAAACTTGGCAAGGGTTAAGACAATTATTGAAATTCTAAATCAAGGCTAACTAAAACAGCACAAAAATAATCCATTATTTTTACACATAAAAATAAATATCTAAAAATTATATTTTCTTTTCTTTCTTTTTTTTGAATTAGATCAATATTTACCAAATAAGATTGAATTAGATCAATGTTTACCAAATAACACGAAAATTGTCAGGTAGTAGCTTTATTTATTCTGAATCGTTGTGTAATTATAAAAACGGTAATAAAGTTGAAGTTTCAAGCATTTATATAACATGCTATATTCATTAAATATTACAATATTACATGTTCAACGGTTATTATATGAATTTAGTTAAAATATAATAAAGCTTAAAACCCCTCCATTTGACATATATAATCAAACCTGAATTAATTTGAGACATTCGTTTAAAAACTCAAATCTTTTAAACATTATATTTAAAACACACACACCTTATTTCGTATATAAATATTTATATGCTTTAACTATTCACGGAAGTTATATGATACTTTGCATGCTATTTTTTATGTATTAGCTTCTATGTATATATTAGTATTTGCTTCTATTTTTATATTTCAAATATTTTAGAATAAGGCAGAAAGATTAAGTATGTACATCTATTAACATTGCTCTTAATATAGAGGTGTAGTTAAAAATATATAATTTGTTAAAAAAAGTTAATAAAAATTGAAATGAAGTTAAAAATGAATTGCTGATAATTCAGGAGAATCATATTTACTTGAATTTATCGAGAAATTAGACGAATGTCTCCTCCTAGATGTTCCTTCTAATTCATGCAAATTGCAAGATCCAGTATCTGAAGTAAAAGAAAATACTTTAAAAATAAAAGTAGTAAATGAACTTTTTTGTTGTATTTCACCACTTAAAAAATGCAGAAAAGCTAGTTTTTTATTTAAAGAAATTTGCTTTTACTTTATATTTATTTGTTTATTAAACTGTATTTTTACTTTAACAAGACATAGTTAATTTGAATGTAACTTAATGGGTAAATTATTTACTTTATTTAAAAAATTAAATAAAATTATAGAATATTTTTATTTAGTCTTGATCTGAAAACTAAAATTTGCTATCAGAACAATTATTTTAGGATATATATAATCAAAAAATGTAAAATGTTTGATAAAACTGTTTTATCAAATTTAGCACAGTGATTATGAAAAATAAAGCGAGTGGAAAGTTATGAATTTTAAAAAGATTCTGACAACAGAGTAATCAATTCCTAGCATTCTAAGTGGCTTAATAATAAGGTCTCGTATTCGCGGCCTAGCCCGATTTCGTCAAAGAACTTCCATGCAAGTAGGTAAATGTTTGCTAAATCCATCGGGGTCAACTGCATCAAATCCATCCTTCCTTTGGCATGGAAATTTGGAGGAGGAATGTCAGTTCAGATGTCACCTGACCGCAATTTAAAATTACGAATTAATACTAAAATATTCTTAATGATGCTTTGAAATGGATAGTCAGCACAGCGGAACTAAATTTCTAGCTTTCTAATATATTGATTACAATCTAGAGTATCTTGCAATTGCAGGCATAAATTTTTCAAAGGCACTTACTTTTTGAATGATCCATGGGGATTTCAGGAGATACTGGATAAGATGGATTTCGATAACTATATGTATTGGATTCACTCTGAAGTTCAAATAAACCTAATTAGTGCAGAAAAAAAAAAAAAGGTTATCAGGAGTGCTTTATTTCGCTTAAAAAATTATACTTTTTAATGCAGTTTTTCTTTCAAAATAACATACTTTTTCGTATATATAGATAATTTAGAAAACTTTTTTACAATTCTTAGCTTCCACTTTTATTAATTTATGAGCTATTTACAATAATTTTCAAAAATATGACACCGTTTGTATCCTTTTTACTTAATCCTCATTTCATGATTATCTATCTCCACAGAATATTTTAAATGTTTAAACTTCTAATTTGTACTTTTCAGTCATAGTAAATGAAAAAAAAATTATGAATAATCTTTCACGTATTTTGAATTTCCCTTCTCCATTACTGAATTATATGATTCCAAAAGCGTTTTTTGCTTGTCGGTAATACTTTTATAATTTATGGAATTATTTGTAAAAAACGAGCACATAGGAACAAGTTTGTTTAGAATGACTTTTTGTTTGGAAAAATGAAAACCAGATTATCTTGGAGATTTTTGAAAATCTTTATCTTTTCCCATATAACTTTGTCCACTTAAGATCAATTGCATCAATAATCATGGAAATAAACTATATTGCTATAAATGTGAATAATATTTAAGTAATCAAATGCTTACAAACTTACTTTGAAATATCTCCAGTGCAATATCTAAACATGGCGAAGTATCTGCATTCGAATTTTCTGAAAATTAAAGTAGAGAAAATGTCAACAAAGAAAAATTTCTAACTGATAAAAAAGGAAAAAGAAAGAAATGTATTCACAAATGAATTTGTTGAATAAAAATGTTTCAACAATATTTTCAGAAATAAAACAGTGGTAAAATACTTTCAATATTTAAGATTCTCCTTTCTTTTAATTTGAGTTTTTGTCAACGTGTTGGCAGAACATCGGAAAAAGCTAATCGTTTTTTTCAAGCAGAGCATAATGTGCTCGTGCTTTAGATTAAATCTTATTTTTATTTTATATGAAATATATTATTAGAAAATATGCTTAAATTTTTTTATGCTGATTAAAAATTGAAAAAAATTTGTAGAGGAAAAAAGGTATAGTTGGAAAGATAGTTGTTGATTTTTAAGATGATCCAATAATTAATTTTGTAATGTAATACTTTTGTGAATAGTTGCCAAAAAATGCCAAAATTGATCTTAATTTTTAATTAATTAAAACTACAATTATAATTTTATTTTTATAAAACCGCTTTTAAGTGTATATTTTCATCCTCCAAAGCATATATTTGCTAATAAAGCAATATGAGCAAATTTAACCATAATGCGCCAATTGTGATAATGCAGCTATATTGTAAAATATTCCATGTTACAACTTAAAATAATATAATCTAATGAGACATGCTTTAAAAAATGTAAGTAAACATACAATAAAGACTTTAAAATTAGACAAAGCTAAACTTTCCCAACCACATTAATAAGACAAAAAGCAGGCAAAAATTCAAAACATCGGGAAAAATTAATAATAAAAAAAAGCATTGAAATCTATAAAGATAAGATAAAAAATAATTACATCTCTTAATTTGAGGTTTTTTAATTACTTTTTATGGATCAAGGATTTAAAAGTTTATCATAATTCAATAAAACTAAAATTCTCTGTTTGAGAATTATTTAATCAAATGAGATGGGTTAATTTCAATGATGTTGTTGAATTAATATTTCATTATTAATTGTCTTCTGATTTTAAATATTTAAGTAATTCTATTAGATGAATATCAAATAAATTGATGAATATATGATGAGCAAGTATACCAATGTTTTACTAGTTTTTTAAAAAAAATTAGTTTTATAAGTTAGTTCAAAATTCTTAGTCAAGTAAATCCTAAGAAAGTGAAATGATCACAGTTCCATCTCCTTATACATTCCATTCTTATTTTAGTTTTTTGATATACTTTCTTCCATAGATTCCTTTCACTTAAAATAGCACTTGTCACTAGGTATCCCCAAAGAATTATGACCTGTTTACTCTTTTTTCCAAGTAATTAAGGTCTAACAGGATATACCTTAGGCGTAACAGTCCTACATAATTGTTTTTACATCCTTCTCCAAACCGTAGTAGCCTTCAGGGGAAACCTGCTACATCCGCATCAAATTCTCATTCGCACTTGCATTCAATACATCCCTAGTTCATAATTGCGTCTTCGTAATCAGGTATGTAGTTCCTGATAGTAAGATTGCTTCTTGACTCAAAAAGAATGTGATGTCGCGTCGGAGTAGGCGGAGACAGGACTAACGGAGCAAATCAGATGCGGATGAAGGTGACTCGTCTCATCCAATCCAACTCTGGAGGAAGGAGTTTCCATGGTAACAAAATGTTTATTTGCTTTTTTAGGTGCGCCGCGTGGGAAAAATGGCGCCTAGTCGTGGACTTTCCTGCTAGCCTTGAAAGAAACGGATGCTCGAGTGCTACTTTGTTCTGGGAAGTTTTTGTCGTAGGATGGAACTATTAATTTTCCTGTCAAGCGAAAGCATAATAAAAATAAAATCTGGCGTCACTTTCAGCGTCAATAGCCTTTGGAATAACTGTTTGTTTTCTGAACTTTAGTTTTAAATTTCTTACAGAAAGAGTAAGTTTAGGTCATTTGTATTCACATATTTAGGTTTAAAAGAAGCGGTTCTTTCATATGTCACCACATTCTTCGACTGAAAAAAAGGAGGAGGGAGGGTTTTTTTCTTCTTAAATTTACCTTAAAAGACTTTTACTGAATTAACTTTTTAAAGGCAACTGGCTTTTCCTATTTACTTTGTTAAGTACTCAAGCGGTTGTCAATAAAATATGCATTATCATTTTTGTAAAGATAATGTATCTTGCTTCCATCAATAATTATATATTGCTCAATGTAATTTTAGTAGATAATTTAATCCTTTTGTGTTTCACTTTTAACGGTATTACAAATTTCTATCGCTAAAAACTATTTCAAGATCAAATGGAATTTTTGATTCAAAAAAATACTCGTCCAAACATTTATAATGTTACTTGTTAATAAGTTATCATACCTTAATTGTTTTTGTTTTAAGTTGCTAGAAGAAAGGAAACTCCAAAGAAATTTGTGATTAAGTGAAAGTCTAGAACACGCAATATTTATATGTAAAGTTGCATTGCATCGAATGAGCATGTTTTCTGCTTCTTGATAAATACAATTGCTATAATATCGTAATAGGAAATTAAACATATATTTACGATTGTAATATGACATTCAGTTGATTTTTCGCCCTTATCAGTAAGAAAGAGGCAGAGGTATTACTTAGGTTTCCCTAATTCTTTCAACAGCGAAGTAAAATAACAAAACTGAAAAAAAAAAATTGATTTAAAAAATACCCTTTGTTTATACATACATCCAAGCCTACTTTTTATATATAAAAAAATTATTCATATATTACAATTTTAAGAACTTGTGCGTACTCTCTTTTTTTTATTAATGGGACTACGAAAGTACGAGCAGGTATTCTAAGGAAAGAATTTTTTTTGGTACAAAAAATAATTAAAAAATAACAATTACAGAAAAATAATTATTTTTTAAAGAAATAATAATGAAATTTTATTAAAAATAGTACATTTGCATACATTTATTTGAATTTATTATTTTCTAATTAAATCCTTGCAAGAATCTCAAAACTTCATTTACTATATAAAAATTCAGTGTCTTCATACTGGACAAGCGGAGGACATTCATTTTGCAAGTGTTTAGAAATTCCCATTCTTATTTTAAATAGGAAGGGTGAGGAAGTGGGTGTAAGACATTTTGTAATTTATTAAAAATTCTCCTTTGAGTGTCAGAATTGTTTTTCATTTCAATAACTGCAGAGAAATAATTTCATTTACATGAAGGACGAAGAAGTAATTACACAACTTATAGTTGCGATTCAAAGCTGAAAATTCATTTTGTTCTAAAGATAATTTTATTTAGAAATCTATTGATCTGGAAGATATTATTTTATAGGTATTTTATTATATATATATTCGGCATTGTCTAATTCTTATGGTTTTATTCAGCAATGAAAGACCACAAGAAATGTGTTCACCAAACTTTACGTACAGGAAAAAAAAATCCAACCAATAAATAAAAAGCAATCAAGAGGCCTTATATGTATTGTCATGAGGTGTAATAACGATTTAGTAACCATATCGTTTAACTCCTAGTGGTGATTAAAAATTCAAAATCTACTACTTTCCCAATACTCAAAACCATTAAGGTGCGCCACATTTCACCCAAATGCATACAACAATCAATACATCATCGCAAAGGGAGGAGAGGGAAAAAAAGCAAATGTCTACTGTGCAGTTCACATACCAAGATACTGAAGATTTCACTAAATACCTCCCTTTTTAGTTGCAGAAGCTGCGAGGGATGACCGTGGGAATGGTATGAAAGAACGGTGAAATATCCGCAGGTGTATGAACACACCCTGAATAACCTCCGACCTCGATCGCTTCCACCGCATTTTGGTAGCAGTGGTTACTGTGGCCCCAATTAACGCATTTGACCGGTCCTAACCTTTCCAAATAAATAAAATTGCAAGGGAGCTATAGTTTTAAGCAGAAGAGGGAGTTGGTAAAAAGATGGTGATGAATGTGTAAGAAATTTATAATCTTGCCTAATGATGTATCTACAGTATATTGTTAGAAAAGCATAGAACTTTTTCACTATGCCTCAAATAAGCAAAGATCTAGAAATACTTTTCAACATATTGGGATGCATGATATTTCTCTATTAGTGATGAATTAAAGTACTTAAAAATAATGCCAGAAGAGAGGAAATCGGAATTATGAAAAAAAATAATTTCCCAGACTTTTAGACAGAGATAATTAAAAATATTATTCCAGAGATTTTAGGCAAAACATTTAATTCGGAAAAAAAAGTGCTACTTCAAAATAAGAAATTAAGAATATCTCAGCTTTCACCAATTCAAATCGTTCTAACACGGTTACTGGCATTTAATACAGTAGCAAACTATTTACATTTTTTTTTTCTTAACATAAATAATCACAAATGAAATCCTTTTTGCATTGCTATATATGTATTTCTTTTTCATATTTTCATTTTTCTTTTTCGTGTTTTTTTTCAATTACTAAAATATACTTAATTTTTTTTTCATTTAAAAAACAGTATTTATCGAAAACATTTAAAATGCTATTAGAATTGAACATGTTGATATGCAGGGATTTCATTTGAAAATAAATTGTGTCCCCAAATCCAAGATTTGAAACTGTTAATGAAAGCCCTTAAGCAATGCATATTTCCTCTTTCCTGACAGCAGAATTGTACACAATTTCAGTTTTAATTAACCTACAATGAAATAAGTAATTTTTCAAAGATATCGCTACACAGGTATATAATGACAGGAAATAGGAAGTTGTTTAATAATATCATTACCATATTTTTTCAGTGTCTTCCAGCCGTCATATCACATTGCAAATAATATCTTTACTGTTAAAAGTGTGTATTTCTACAACTCCATTTTCTAATTTTTAACTATTAACAATGCGTTGAAATTATGGCTATCACCTACTATTATCGAAATCGTCATACTGATGTAATGGATTGCTCCGTCCTTATTTATTAGATATAATCAATGTGATTTCTGTATGTAGGATCAAATGAAATATTTGTTTATATGAAATAGGAAAATTTTATTAGTCTAAAAAATTCATAACGCATATAGCTTAAGCTTGAACTTTGCTGCATGTAAAAGCGTTTTGGTATCCTCCCCCGATTTTCGCTTCGGAGAAATTATTCTTTAAATTCTTATAAAACTTTCTTTTCAAAAAACGTTTGTAGTAAGTAATATTTATTTTAAATCAAAAATCTTTTCAGGTCAAAATTTTAGATTAATTAAAATTCCTAATGTATTTTATTTGGATTTTTTTCATCAATAGCATAATTCGTAATCTTTAAGAATTTTTTTTTTGTTTGATTTTGGTTACTTTGTTTATTTTCTAATCTTTTACAAGATAAAATCCTGTTTCATTTTAAAATAAATAAAGTTGGAAATTTAAGCTGTTCTCATAACAACAGCTTAGTAAAACTTTATAATTAATTTTTAAACTTTATTTAGAATAAGAAAATTACAAAAAGCTGAAATAATTTGGTTTCCTTTTTTTTGTTTATCATTAATGGCTTAATGCTCTTTTGTTTATCTTTAATACTTATCTCCATTGTTTCCAATGCTTCCCTTTTTATTTTTATGTGCATTGAAGACCTCAAGTGTAAAATCTAAGAAGCTATGGTTTCGTAAAATCTTCTTTCTCTCTTTCCTTTTTCAATTCGAAGCATTAGTTAGAGGGAGTGGCCTCTCTGAGGCTTTCTCGTATACTCTTTAATAAACTTGTCATGTTAGAGAACGTCTTTTATGGCATTATTGTGCAATAGTTATGAAATATTGACATTTGGAGTGAGTTTACCTTTTTAGTGAATCTATCGTGCCATCTTTAACGAGTTATTTGGCTTTAATTCTTGATAAATATTGATAATATTCGAATTTGTGTTACAGACACTTCTTTTATACAGACACTTTTTTCAACAGCTTGAAACAGAAATTGGACAAAAATCTCCACTTGTAATCACTGATTCCCATACCAAACTGGACGTATTTAAACCACTGTGTTTTTTGAATTATCACGTTCACTTATTTCTAAAAGAACAGACCGACAGTTAGACAACCCTTAACTGAATTTGGCTGAAAATTTGACAGGTATCTACAATATAGATGTTAAATCTGGGTACCGAATTTTTTTTATTTAGTTCCATTAAATATCGTGTTAACTTATAATCGAACTCCTGGACAGAGGAACTTACTCTGATTTACAGAATATGTCTTACTCACAATTTAATAGAAATATGCAAATTTAGTGTAAAGACCATATACAAAATTTCATCCGTCTAGCTCTAAGCGTTTATGAGTGATCTTTGTAACAGAGAGACAAAAAGACGATAATTTTTCAATATTCCATAGAATGTTTTTCAAAATTAAGACAAGCCAAAAATGTGGTTCGACAAAAATCTTGACTTCGAATTTTTTGAGGTTTACTATATTTTGTCTTTTTATAGAAGGAAGTAAAAATGAGAGAGAGAGAATAGAAGATAAAAGAAAAGCGAGATAAGAAAAATTTTTGCATTGAAATGTTTTACCAATCCAATATTCCATAATCCTTAGCCATTCAGTGAAAACTCTTGAGGAAAATGTATCTTCTGGCAAAATAGCAAACGAATTAAATCAAATTACCTGAGGTCCTACCAGCCGACAAAACAAATCAGTTGATTCCACGTCGTTGCAGACCGTTACTCTGAAAAAGCAAACACGCTTTGGAAGATATAAAGACCCAGGAGAAGGTGAAGGATAATTATGCGTGACTCATCCGTGAAAAGATGCTTCACTTCTCTTAAGGGGATTTTCCCAAATTGCATGAAGGGTTTAAACATCTTATTAGTATTGAAGGAAGTAGTTCACTTGTACTTAATTTCCCAAAAAATATTTTTGTGCGCTGTTTCAAAATTAACTTTCTAATAATTGAATCAAAATTGCTATAAAACTCAAGATATGGGAAGGGTAGTAGATGCTTTATTTAAAAATATTTAGCGTTATTGAGACATTTTTTTTTGTTCGAAATATTCAAAGAGATTTCTAAATAATAGTTATTGCTTTCATTATTGCATTAAAAATTTGAATATTTGTGAAATTTTCCATTTCTTTTTTTTTTTTTTTTTTGAAATCGCAGACTTTTTCAATCAAATAATGACCCAGAATCAGTATTTAAAATCTGTTGTTGTGTTTTGATTTTCTGCACTTTAAAAGCTCGCTGACAGTTATCTGTCAGCGATTTAAGCCGAACGAGCGTCCCATTTTTTCAGTAGCGCCAATTAGGGCATCAATAGTAAGACTTAGCGACTTCATGCTATATATATATATGCGTATGTGAGTGTAAGTTAACTCTTTAAAGTATCCGAGAGCTATTGGATACTTTAAAAGCTAAAGAAACATCTATCCACATCATTAAAAAAATTCTGTATTATCATCAAGGCTTTCGAATCCCACATCAGACGGCATGAAGGGGATTCACTCTCTGCAGCTAGCCATGTATGTTACTTCTTGAGGAAAGAAACTTGAGAACTCTCTATAAATATGTTTATTACTCAAAATATTTGTAGAACTAATTCAATATACAAGAAAGAGTATAGAATTATTTACAAATACATACATACATACATCTTCATCTTTTCCTTTAATACTGTATTTTCACTGATTTTTTTAGAGTTACCGGTTTTGTTATGAAAACAAATCTGTTCTCATCAACAATAATAAAGAAATTAGTATTTTCTTCTTCTTTTTATTTTCTTCTTCTTTTTATTTTCTTCTTATTTTTTCTTTCTTTCCTTTTGTGATCGCATACCCTAGTGTATTTTATATATATAAATATGTATATATTTCTTCTTATTGAAAGAATACTTTCATCCATGATGTAAAACGTTGTAAATTTTTTAATTACTCGTTGTTTCTTCGTAACACTTTGATTAAATGCAAAGGAAAGAAATTTCAGTAGTTATGGAATGATTAAGATTTTAAGAGAATTAGGTTATAATCATTGAAGACATTTGTTCACATCTGAGCTTTTTGAAGAGAAAATTGGAGACGCTTTAAAATTAATCGTGCAATAAATTTAACTGGTATAAGATAAAGAGTAAGTTTTAATTCCAAAGATAGATTAAGGATGCGTCTCGAAGTAATTTACTGTGAAGCATTTTTTATTGCTAAAAAATAAAATCAAAGCAAGAAAAGTGCTTCATCATAATCTGAGGGAGTCATTACGAAATAAAGCGATAAGCAAAAAATAGCGACCGGAATACCTGTAACCTTATCAACTAATGGGCAATATGCACTTACGTACGCGTGCTCAGAACAGTGGTAAAGCGCAACCTGTTGACCCTCCCCGCAAACAGGGACCCATCCCCCCTCTTCTTCCTCCTTCCCCACCTTTCTGTTTTGAAAAGGAAGTTCGAACACTGGAGAAGGGGAGGGTAGAAGTAGTGATCTAATCTGCGATCGTGACTGGACCCACCTGTCTGATTGATTCAATGCGACGATTGTGCTCAAGATTGTTTTAACCGGAAAAGAGAAAAGAATGGAGGTGAAAAATATCGGGATGGATGTCGTCCGGTGTATACCAGAACAGATAATTATTGTCTGCGGGCAGACGTTTGAATTTGTAATAAATGATCTATCGGTTAAGAAGCAGGGACGCCTGAATATATTAGAACTTAATAGGCAACAAAGAAGTGTCCAATTATGATGTATTACAGCGTTAATGCATTTATCATGGAATTGAAAAAACTGTAATAAAAATCACAAGTAATATTTTCATAAGCAATTAACAGATGTCATAGAATTAAATTGTATTTTTAAATTATAAGCCTGGTATTTCCATTTTCATTTAACCCTGAAAAAAATACTAAGATGTGTGTCGTTATTTTTATTTGTTATAAAATTATTTAAATCATTCTTGGGTGTCTTCGAGTCACTGTAAAAAGAGAATTATTCTCTACAAATGACACAAGAAAAATTCAAAATTAATAAAGAAACTTTTGTTTTTCGTTCGAAAAGGAACCAAGCAAATTATTTTATTAAACATGCATTCGTTATTTATGTGTTCTGAATTGCAAATATTGAATTGCATATTAGCAAAATTAGAAATTATTATTCACGTAATTATTTTTTAAGAACTATTATATTTGTTGACTTTAATAATCACTTAATTGTTTTATTTTCTTTGCTATCCAATAAAAAGGACATTCTATTTTTGGAATATTTTCTTTTCTTTTTTGAATTTAAATGGAAATCCTTTGAATACTTGACTTACTTATGTATTCAAAATAATTTTAATATTGAATTATAATCGCTATGAATGGTTTATTTTTGGCTTAAAATTATCAAAATTCGATAAATTGATGTACGTATCGCACTCGGGCAGAACAGTTAAGCGGTTAAGCATAGTTAATTTACCAATGACAGAAAGACTACTTATATATATAAAAAAGAATGTAAACGAATGAGTCAATTTTAGGGAGAAATACTACATAATAAATCAGAAGAAAACATTTATTATTTAGCTCCAATTTTTAAAAATTAATTAATTAATTAATTAAAAACAGAATGGAAATTCGGCGCATAACATTTGTCAAACTGTGTTCTCTTTAAAGTAGAAACACTTCATTGAAAGAAATTATAAACTTTAACAGAAGAACATAATAAACATGGGGATCCATAAAAAAGAAATACTGACGGAATAATAAAGTGATCCGGGTTCAATATCTGATTAATGAGAATAAAAAATAATTTAGAATGACTAAAATAATTCCAAAATAGAAAATAAAGTGGAGAATGACGAGCAATAAGAAAATGATAATAAAAGTTCTCAATTTATAAATTATATATACAAATTTCATATTTGAAGTTTTAAAATTCGAAGACAATTCAAACGATATAACAAAAACAAGCATAAAAATCACTTGACTGCCGTGGTGAATTTCTCACAATGCAATTTATATGGGCTTTCCGGATACCGATGACGCTCATGGCAGTCAAGGTGTGAAATAAAATTAACAGCATCCGTTAAATTAATAGCATGATGTTTTGAATTTTCAATAATTTTACATGTAATCATAGAATAAAATCCTCTTTCTTTGAGTATTATTTCAAGAAATTAAAATTTTATTTAATTACATAAAATATTGTTTATTTATTTAATTTTTTAATTTAAATATCTAAATAAAAACTATTGTGAAAACATAAGCTTATTTTCAGAATAGACTGTATTTTTTTTCTTCCAATGAACAACTTAAATTATTTGTTTAAAAAAGATATTGTTCGAAATTGCAGGAAACGGAATATTATAGTTTCTGGATATCACCTTTATGAAAAGAACTGGCAAACTTTCTTGTATTTATAAAATAATTAGAATTCTCAAAAATAAATTTTAAATTAAAAAAGAGTGCATTATTGTGAATGATATGTGAAAACATGATATTTCAAATAAAATGATTAAGGCATTTAAATAACACAAGTGGGTTTTTTTTTAAAGAATTGCTTGCTTAAATATGGAAGGAAAAAAAAAAAAAAACAGCAAAATTGTTTTAGACAAATGTGTTGCATTTCTTAGAAAATCTAATAAATACAATTCCGGAAAATGGTAATAAAAGTCGTCAGAAATTCTCTCAAAATCCACTGACGAAAATACAATATTAAAATGAATAAGAAAATACATCATATAAAAATTTATCGAGAAAATTAGTTTTGGGGTCAGATAATTTGCATCTAATTTTTGAGTCTTTGTTACAATTTTATCACGCCTTTTTTTATTAAAAATGGGAAAGAACTCAGAATGTATCTTTCTAACGTTATCTGCATACCTTTCTGCTTCTTTCTTTTTAGATGAATTTTTAACAGTCCACCATTCCATTAATCATAGCTGAATTGTTTAATTTTTTTTTAACCTTTTGGGTCTCCAAATTAATGCCATCAAGATACATTAGCAATAAATATAGTATCCGTGTCATTTATCGTTATCACGTGTAGCAGGATAGTTTAGATGCCAGTCGAGCCAGTTAGCAGAAACTACACCCTATTCTTTGGACAGGTTCGCGTGGTATGCTCGTAGACAAATATGCTAGTATGAAGAAGATTTAAAAGCAAAATTGTAGCAAGGCGCCATTTGTGTCTGGCGAAGGTCAACTCTTGTTTCGGGGCGAATTCCGATCAAATATTTTTTAGTGAGGGCATAAAGAGTTGATGGTGCTTTTCAAGAGGATTTTTCTTCCGTTTTCTATATACGTAAAAAAGAATCTTAAACAGATTTTGAAGCAAATGTATCTTGTTATTAAGAATTGTGATAGTGCATTCCAAAAATATTTCAGAATTTAGAAGCTCTTAAATAAGATTTATAAAAAACAAAAACAAACTGTTTTTTTGATAATATGAATCTCAGATTTAAAATGAATATTGGGTGTATTTTTTTTATTTGAATGGAAATATCTCTAATTTATATTGGAATTAAAATATTTAATTTTTCTATTTGAATGAACATTTTAAGTCAAGCAACAAATGTACAAAAAAAATCCATTCTCTGATTTTCTTTTTGTTATCGTAATAAAACATTCTATAATTATGAAGTCCAGTTGTATTTCTAGCCTAATATCATACACACACAGACAGTATCTTTAATAATTGTATTTCCCCGCTATTTTGGCCCCGAAGGAGACAGGAATATCGCTAGGTCATCGCAGCCTACTGTATTAAAAGAAAAGAAAAGAAAACATCTAGTTCTTCACAATTTCAAAATTAATTTTAGGATTTTATTCTTCTTCAGGTGATAGAAATTTACAAAAATAGCTTTAGAGTTTACTAATCGAGTAAATGTTTCGAAATTGATAAAATACTTTTTAATTTATTATTATTTTTTTTAGTAAAAAAAATAACATTGAGCTCTCAAGTTCAGTTTCATAAAAGAAAAGTTTATTATATCTATTAAAAAACTAATTCCATTGGAATATGTATGGAATGGAATGTTTTTCGCTGTTATGTATAAGTTCCTTATAAAAAGTATTAAATATAGTTGGAGTAAATTAAATCTAAACATTTAGTTTAAATGCCTCTCACATTGAAACTAAACAATATATATATGTTATTTGTTATTATTCTGCGTTTCAGTGAGACTTATTAAATATAATTAGTATGCCTGATTAGGAGAATCATACGATTGAGCAAATTATTTTAATAGAGTTAAGTTCACTTCCATTTATATTGGAGTGCAAAATATGAAATCTTCTACGAAATATTATTTCGTGAAGTGCATTTTCAAGCTTTCCCAGAAAAAATTTAAAAATGTATATGTAAAGAAAAGTGTATCAAGGTGTACCAAAAGTGTACTCATGATCAGAGTATGTTTTAAGAAGCGTAATCATGGCAGCTTCTTTTCCAATTTTATTACTTATTTCGGAAATTTTTGCTAAAACTAATAAGCATATATTGTTTTTAATAAAAAAGAAATTAAACAATTATTTTGACCTTTTTTATGAGTTGATATGTTATTGAAGTTACATATAAAAGATCTCCACAAAAAAGATTAATTTTTGAATAATTTCTCTTGTCAAATTTCGTCACATCATTTTAATAAGGTGAATACAGTGTCGGAACTTTGAGGATTTTCACTTTCTTAAAATTGTGCTTCAATGAATTTTGATATTGTCTATCTTCTTTTAATATTGTTAAACCCAGTAATAATAAAAACAGGAATAAAAACAATCGTTAAAATATTTGAATTCAAGCAAGATATAATCGACTCTTTTCTTAGTAATAGTAGCGTGTTAGTTTTACGTTGACCGTTCAGTCAAATACTTCCAGAAGGGTTGAAGTTCTAATGGTGGATTCCACCTGAAAATGGCACCTCCAAATCACTGTCGAGGTATGTCGTGTTTACGATTCTTTTCAGGACTTAACGAGAGTAATTTGAGGGTAACTCTCTTTTCAAACGCCCCAAACCATTGAGCAGTAACCAAGTAATAGGGTAAACGTGGGAAAGTGTGGTCTTGCTTTTGTTCATTTTGACAGATAGGCTGTAAAAGGGTAAAATTTTCTCTTTCAGGAAGTATCTCAACAAATAAAGAGTGTAAAGGATTGTCTGAAGAGCCATGGGCAGTTTGTAAGCCACAAATAAAGCCAGAAATCTTCATTGAAGAAATATAGAGTTTTGTTCAGATTGCAAACAACCCCATCGAGCGACGTTCAGAACTTATCATTTTGTCAAAGTTTATCTCTTCCTAAGCATGTCTTTTTGCGCCCGGGAGAGATATGAACATATTGGGTCGTTCGGAAAGTAATTTCGTTTTTTCCTGACAAAGGATTTAATTGCATTTTTCGCACCCAATTTCATACTTAAACCGCAAAATCATTTTATGTTTTAAGAGCTGATATAGCAAGGCTTGAGTGTGAAAAAGTGCAGCTGATTCTTCGCAGTAGTTTTTGGATGGTGTCCTTTTAAATATGGAGAGCAATAAACAGCATTTTCGTCATTTTTTTCTTTTTTGCTATATAAAAGGTAAAAATGCTGTTCAAGCCAGAAATAAATTAGCCAATATGTGTGGAGAAGATGTGTTAACAGTACATCAGTACCAGAACTGATTTGCAAAATTTTTCCTTCAAATGAGGAGGCCAAAATCCACCTCGATCAGTTTTTTTTACAGCAAAGACCAAAACTTTTATGAGCGTGTAATCATGTTACTACCAAAAATATGGCAAAAGGTATTAGACCAGAATGGCAATTTTATAATTTAATAAATAATTTATTCATTAAACGAAAATTTCTTTTCATTTTGACAAAAAAATACGAAATTACTTTCCGAACAACCCAATAATTGAATTTTAAAACATTAAGACTGCAAGAAGAGCTAAAAGTAAACTAGTGGTTGATTTCCATTAACGAGCTACAATATCTCTCAGAGAGTTTTTTTTAGTCCATCTAAAAATTATTGATTTCCAGTGAATTACAATAACTTTTACACATTAAACTTTGTCAAATAGTTCTTTGTATATCTTTTATCTTGAATTCGTTTTCGCTAAAGGGATTTAATCAAATCAACATATTTAGAGGACAATGTTTGAAAATCAGGAATAGATTGTTTGAACAATATTATAAGGAATTTTATTCAACGCATAAAATTGTATGCCAAGTAAATAAATGTCAACAGGAATTTCTTTCAAATTAACATCGTATCTCTCTTCCATTTGGTTTTGCTAATAACTTTAAGGACAAATTAAGTGCAAGATTTTCATATTTATAAAAGTCTATATTTTGTTTGACCAGCTATCAGTATTCTAGAAAATAAAGCTAAATTGATTATCTGAAGAAAAATAAGCACTTAACTTATTATTAGAGACATAACTATAATTTATTTGCACCAGTTTCACTTCAGTTTGTCTTGCTTATAATATTGCTCACGTTTTTGTGCTTTAATACACGAGAATTAAGTAAATTACGTTTTTGCCGGCATCCTGGTCTGGAGTATCGCGTCTTCCCCGCGACTTGGCCGTCCCAAGTTTGAGTTCTTTTTCGGGCAAGGTTGTTCTTCATTCTGTGTTCTATCCGTGAAGTGTATGAAAGAGCTCTCCCCCTACCTCTGTAAAAAGGTATTGTGAAAATGATTGTGTTAGTGTTATCTTCATATGAACTAGAAGTCACACTTCTGCCCTCAGGTGCTTAAGGATCTTAACCCTCAGAAGTTATTGCACCTCTCTTTCTGTTGCAACGAGGATAGACATCATCATCAAACCAATTATTTAAATTTAATTTTTTGCACTGAATAATGAATATTAAAAAAAATGGATTAAAACTTTTCATCTCTTGTAAGAATAATTCTTGGCAAATATGTATCCCATAATTTCAAAATGAAAATAGCAGTTTTGAGAGTATTTGTTTATGGTACTTTAATATAGTAATCGTTCACTTATACCTGTATCCTATAAATATGATTTTCTAATCAGTAATAAAAACATATTCATGCCATTTGACGTAAGTAACAAAAAACTCCATGAAATTGCTTGCAAAATTATTGATACAATGTTTAAACACATCATTTAAATGAGGAGGTTTATTGGGGGGGGGGAGATAATACCATCGATAATTCATTACAAAGAGTTCTCACTCAGGAATTTCATCTGACGGATCTCCGTTTGAAGACAGATTAGATATCCAAACGTAGAAAGCTGGGAGTGAGGTACGAGGGTAATAGTTTTCGCCACCTGGTATTCCCACCCTTGACCTTCCGTGACTGTGCCAAGCGACCGGCACGTGTTCAGTTCCGACAACTGAAGCGGAAAACGGGATGTAAGGGAATGTCTGAAGTGTACAAATTAAATCTCCTTTCAAAGTTCGATCTTCTTCGAGTTTAATGATGGAAGACTAGATTTATTTATTTGTCAATCGCTCACTTTTATAAAAATTCATTTATGAAAATAGATAAACTAATTATTTATGTATATTAAATCAAATTTGAAAAGAACTTAATAGATTAGAATTTCAAAAGAATCTACAGACCTGTCTATAGAGTGTTCCAAAATTTTTGGGACATTGATCATGTATTCAGATACAAGCCATTTAAAAAAAATTATAAAAAACAAAATATTCCCAAAACAAAGAGAAAATCGTTACGGGGGTTCTTACTTAAGAATTTTTTTAAAAAACCGTACAACGTAGGATTAACGGAATACAAATTCATAATACTACAACAACATAATAAAATAAAATACAGCATTATAAGTCTTACATGACTTGAAAAATAAGATAATGGATCGTTAAGGTGATTCTTAATGGAGATACGTAAACTTAAAAGCTTTTTATGGATATCATAATTATGAATTCATACACAGATTCCTGTGTAATAATTAAAATACATTTCTAAAAACACGCTAGAATATTCCAAAAGCTTCAGATGGGTATTCTAAGCATGCCATCGTGCAAAGATTTCGGAGTAAAAATTAAAATGTCATTTTAAGAATGAATGAAATTAAAGCGAATTCATTTATTAATTAAAAGGAATTCCTAAGTACATGTCTATATATTGTATAAGTCCTATGTGCGCCTCTAATTTTTTTATTGCATATTTTTACCATCAGACCATTGAAGTAAAAGTCGGTCTATTAAAGTAAAAAGTTTCAAAGGACTTGCAGTCAGAAGCGACACACGTTTGGCATACTACTACTTATACAACTAAGCTATTGTAAATTTACATTCGATTAAAGTTTTGTTATAAAATTTACCTAATGTATCCATTATTTTATAATTATTTTGGACTAGCAAGAAGCCTCTTTTAGAAGTTCTCGTTAGGGTTTGCATGCCTGTTGTATAAATGATTTACTTCTGAATACATCCGAAGTTCATCTCATGATTGTAAAACAAAATGTAAAACTGTATTTGCAATTAAAATAAGTTTAGCTTTGAAATGAAACTTTTTCCTTAGATAAGAGTTTTTTTCCTCAAAAGAATAAATTTTGATTTAAAAAAAAAAAAATCGGAGATCAAATGTTGTGGCAAGAGCGCTTGTTGATTTTCAACTATTTCTTCAAATGCAGTTTAAGATTCTTTTAAAATTTAGGTTTAGCAAGATAAACAAAATAATTATTTTTAAACAAAACTCCCAGTGAGAACAAAATCTCATTAAATTTTATTCATTTTTAATCTTTTGAGATAGCATTTGAATGTTCAGCAATTACTTTTAAATATTATTAAGATGCTTTGCACGAAAAACCAATTTCAAATATGTGTGGTATAATGTAATGCAAAATAAAATAATGTAAGTGAGCCATCTACTTGCCTTTAATATCATTCCTCTAATCTGAATGTTGATAAAAGAAAAATGGACGAATCAATGAGGCGAATATATTTATTTCTATGCTATAGCTTTAGAAAAGTTGCTTTTGAAGTAACTTTCCTAAAACTATAGTATTTAGGAAAAATATTTATTATTTATTGTTATTATTAATTATTATTTATTTCATGAAATAATTTATTCCCCTAAAAATTGCAATAATAATATTCAGAGTCTGACTAAGGCAGGGGTATTTGCGGCACTTGCCCTGGGCCTAAATATCATAGGAATACAGTGTAAAATCCGTAAGTTTTATGTTAGCTTCTTCCTTAATCTATGGCATGAATTCAAAAAATTTGTTTCGTAAATCCATGGCTTTCTAAGGCGAAATTCAGACAACTTCTCGCAATAACGATGTAAGAAACAATTAAATACTCTTACTTATGAAAATAGCTATTGAGAAATTTGATATTTTTCGTTTAAAAATGTATAAATATTTAATTTCTGAGATTTAAGAGTTTCTCTTATAGACAGATACTTAAGATGGTTGTAGAAAGCATTCTAATATAAATCTTGCCTTAGCAATTTGTCAGATTGCATTTCAAATTCAATAGAGAAATGTAGCACTTCGAATGTTTTTAGTTTTAAATTTAGTTAATATAGCGTTTTGAATTAATTAACGAGAAATAACATAGAGAAGTTCTATGAACAGTTCTTAATTATTGAAGTAGTGAAGCAGAGGGATATATATATATATATATATAATACTAATTATTAAAATAATTAGTAATTTTAGTAATAATAATAGGCAGCAAAAACTTAATTATGATTTTAAGAAAACAGCAAAATACGCCACTAATGCAATTTAATTTAATTTCTTTATGTGACAAATTACAAATTATATAATAAATAATCGTAAGAGAGAGGATCGTAGTACATTAAATTCTTAAGAAATACAATCTACAATTCTATAAAATAAAACTGTACACAAAAGTCCTACTGTGAATATTAAAGAACCCATCCAAATTTTTAAGGAACAATCATGTCTACATGATTCGCTCATTACCACCTCATTTTCCCAGGAACACCTTCTTTTCTGCGGTTTGTCATTCGTTGCCTCTAGGCTTTAATCCTATTATTGACTTATGTCCAATGAAAAGAATAACATATATCACATAGCTATCTCTTTTCCTTTCGCAGCTAGAAGAATCAAATCCCCTTCTTAAGTTTTTCGGGCAACACAGGCTATTTTTTTTAACCTCAAAAATTATGGACACTATTGGAGAAATTTCTGTTTAGGGGAAATGCAGTCTATCATTTCAAGGAACACACAGCAGCTACAACTATATCCAGTTCATTAAAACTATATCTACTTAAAGATAACCAATTTTAAAGTAACTAGAAGTTTGGATAACTTCAAAAAATACATTAAGTGTTATTTATCTAAAAATATTTATTCAATTTTTCTTTCATCGATTTGAACTTCTGGGAATATTTTGAAAAAAATCAAGAAAAGTCTCCTTCCATAGGACGGGGAGGGGATTCACAAACAATACTTTGCTAAATGCCAATTTGTCGCTGAAGATTAATTTCGAAATAAATAACTATCTGAAGAGATTAAGAAATAATCAGTTCAAAATTACTCCTTATTTTGGTCTTTTAATATAAGAAGAATTCTAAGATAATTAAAGATGCTCAAATAATGTGTATAATTTAAATTAGACTACAATGGATTGAAAGTAGATGCAAATGCAAAACTAACTTTTGACGATTTAATTCTTTTGTCTGGCATGCCATTTCAACAGAAAAAAATTAACAATTAAATTAATAATAGAAGCTTCATTTTTCAGGGAACTAATCTATCGTACTTACTAATAAACAGAACTGGAACGAGACCTTTAAATAAGTAATTGATTCGAACCACCTTTGCCCCCTGATTCTGAAAGAAAGAATATGGCTGATTGCAGACGACTACTGGACTCTTCTCTCCCCACCCAACTGCGGAAATGTCCACAGGCCAAAAAGAGCAACTCTATTTCAGGTAGCAGGAAGAATGCTTGGCATGATGAGAATGCTTTCTTTTGTTCGTATATCGTGATCATCTCCCCCTCCCCTTTTCTCCTGCCATCTCCGACGTCAGGAACATCATACCAGTATTGGCTACTGGAGAGGGTGCTATTAGAACGGAATTCTGTTTATTTCTTTTTTGAAAAAGATCTGTTAGGTAGGTGGGGCTGATTCTAAAATTCCTATGTCAACCGGTTGTTAATGTTGCATTAAGATCTAATCTATGGCTGCGATGGCTTTTGCAATCCTTTCATTTTGAATTCGATAAAAAGTATATTTACGAAAGGAAACATTCTTTATTTCTTCGTGAAAATTCTTTTCAAAAATAACGCTTAGTTATTTGCTTATAACTAACTTACAAGTATATAAAAATAACAGTTTAACATAAAGATTAGTATATTTAGTGCAGATATATCTGGTTTATTATATCGTACATTTAATGATTAAAAATAAATTTAAGTTTACAATCATGTAAAAGACTACGCATTAAATGCGCAAACTTAAATTGATTGCAAGAAGCTCTATTCGGCCATTTGCAAATGACATCATAGAATTAATATTCGCAGTCCTTTATGTTTAAAATGACTTAGTTTGTTAACAAAAGCCATCACCAATTTAAAAAAAAAACCTTACAAGAAAGAAAAAGGAAAATAAAAAATTTTCCTGTATATATTAAGTTACACGTGAAGTCATAAAAGACTATACAGAATTTGAATTTACATATCGAAAATTCAAATTCGAAATCCCTGTTCATTCAAAATTAGAGAAAATGACGAATTTACAATATAATTTTGCTCGAAGTTTCTTCAGATATTTTAGTGGAATATCATCTAATTCGAACTGCATGATAATGATAATCCTGAAAAAACACACCATAGATGCAGATAATAGATATACATACAACGTATTAGTATTTTTATTTAGTTCAAAGTTTCAAACAACAAATATCAAAATAAGAAAAATAACATTCCAATCCAAGATACGAGTTGTTGTTTTTATGTTTAAGAAAGTATTACGAAGCTGAACTTCTCATTTTTGTCCCATGTCTCTAAGAAAAGTTTTATTATTAAGAAAGTGATAAGTAAATTTTGATCAAAATTGCTTAATTTTCTCTCAGTGAATCCTTGATTGATCTATATTTCTGTAACCCACACAGATTCAAATTTATACCTTCGTAATAGATGAATCATTGAGGGAAAAAAGTCGAATATTCTGTTGAATAATTCAAGTGATATGACTCAGATGTCATCCACGGTTATTTTGTCGGATCTTTAAGATTAGAAAAAGAAATAAAAAAAAATAACAAGACATAAAAAAGTGATATACGATTAGCAGCAAATTATAGCATTATTTTGATTCGTGATGACACACCGGGCATTAAAACCGCACGTGCACCTTGTGGTGACCCGAAGTTTTCCTTTAGAATAATGATTTAAGTCACATTCGTGGTACCTTAACCCAGGCGACTGGTTTTTCTATCGAATCAGTTCAATAAACCATGCCTGAAATTTTACTAATTGATAGTACTTTAGGAGTTTTACAGATCAAAATTTGCTGATAAACAACAGAAGAAAAAGTTGGCCAACAAATATGAAGGTTTTTTAGAATGTTGTTTTAATTATCGATCAATTTATTACATAAAATGACGTTTAAAAATTATTGAAAGCGAAAATAAAAGTAGATTAAGAAAATTCCTGTATTCACAATTTTTCGCATTCAAAAGGAGATATTAAGCTATATACATTTCGTCTTTAATTATATTTTTATGATTTTAAATGTTGTTGTATTCTAAATTACCGCACTTTATAAGCCCGTTGACAGTCATCTGTCAGCGATTTGAGTTGAGGAGCATCTCTTGCTTTTTTAGTAGTAACTAGGGCCAAGAGTATGGCTTAGCTACTTCATGCTTGACACATTCGCATGCACAACCCCTTTTTACAAGCGGGGGGCACATACATACACCTCACAGGTAGAACACAGAAAAAAAAGAACCATGCCCGACCCGTTACGGTCAGATCACAGCGAAGACGCCCTATCCCTATGCCAGTCGCAGGTATTTTTCTAAACACCTCATAAATAACGCTACGGAAATTGATTTATAAGAAAATTCTTTGATCTCTACTTTCATCAACACAGATAAATTTTGTTCCAGCTACTGTTTTGTTAATATTCAAGACTCTATGATACCTAAAGAAAAAATATTTTTAAACCAATACATGTTTAAAAAAAAAATGTAAAAAATATAAATGAGAACAAAAAGAAAAAAAGAAAGAAGAAGAAAATTTTCGCATAGAAATTGAAAATTATAATATATGACAAAATTCAAAAATATTTATGTAGCGAAAACGACTAGGAGGGTTAGAAGTGGAACACAGGAGTATCACCTTTTTTTTTATATATATAAAGATAGAAATGAAGACTCTCAGCTTATAAAACCATTTTTCAATACATGCATATTTATATTTCGTAATGGAATAATCTCATGCATGGATAAATATATATATATATAAAAAAATGGTTGATAATCATCGGATCTTGCTAAATTCTGACTTAAGTTTCGAACTATATAGATTGTTTTTATATAATAATAGAATATGTATTAAATCAGTGTCGCATATATCAAACTTCCACAATTCTATATGTTGAAGTATTTCCAGTTAATTTATTTATCCAAATTTTTCGAAAATAATAAAAAGTAGCTATAGAGATACTTTTCAAGCTGTAGAGCTGTACAAAATTTACTTCTAAGATCATTTATAAGATGTTAGGGGAAAACAGTACATGGACATAGCATAGTGAATAAGTTTGTGAAGTTAATTTCCTAACCAAGAATTATGAAACTTTGGGTTTTTAGCACTAAATTAAAATGCTGTTTCAACTAAAAAATTGCTTTGCTGTTGTGATTTATGGCACTTTACACGCCCGTGGACAGTCGGCGCTTTTAAGCCGAGTGAGCATCTTTTGTTTTTTCAGCAGCGCCAACTACGGCCAAGAGTACGACTTAGCTAATACATGCATCACATTTGCTTGCGCAATCTGTTCTTCCGGGGGAGGGGGTGCACATTCACACATTTCACAGTTAGAACATAGAAGAAGAACCGTGCTCGAACCGGGTCTGAAACCTATGAAGCCCAGAACATGGATAAGACGTGGTACGTCTATGCCAGGACGCAAACAAAGAAATGTGTAAAGGTCATATTGAGGGTTGATATACCTAGTTATATAAAAATGACCGCAATTCCCAGAATTTATAAGGATGAATGTCAAAATAATAATAAAGTACCGGAAATGAGTGCATTCAAAACTGATATGGAGAGTAGATTTCCAAAATTAAAATGTTACACAAGTTTATCTGAAGTTGAATATAAAATCAAATATCAACATATTCCATCAGAAGAAATGGAAGAAAAAGAATGATATTAATATTAATTTTAGGATCAGGAGCATGTAATAACAGTAAATATTCTTAGGCCAAACGTATTTTATTTAACCATCGGGATATGATCACCTGCAAATCAAAAGTTTAACATCCAAATGCCCCTAGTAATCTTCCACAAGACTAATATCACTGTTCCCCATAAGATTTATTCAACCGCAGATGATGTTAAAAACCTGACAAAATGCAAATTACAATATACCGATTGAGGTTCATCGCGCTGCATGACGTCATTTGGTCGTGCGATGAATCACGGCGAGCATCCTGGTGACGCAATGTGCGTTGTCAACAAACAAAACCAGTGTTGCGCAACGAGACTGTAAAACTCACAACATCGTTCGAGTTTGTTTTTGTTTCCATTCGATCCGCGCGCTGTTTCGCGAATTGAATGTCAAGATTTTCTCACGCCCACTGAGTATTTATTTTCTTTACTTTTCATAAACGTTTCTGAGCTATTCTTTATTGTTATTGTTTTTATAAAAGAATCTTAAGGTGGTATGGAGGATTTGAAAAATTCTCATGAAGGATCTGGCACATTAGAATATCTCATTTTTTTCTGTGCAATCGATGTTTTAATGTTTTCGGGATATTTTAGAGTTCATTAAATTCAGTTGAACGTATTTTACTAGAGTTTTTGCTTCTGCTACTGCTTATGCCCCTTATACAAGGAAAGAAGGCTGCATTTCTTGAGAATAAAGAATCCAGAGCGCTCGCGGGCGGAAATCTGTCTTAAGTTCATACGAAGAGGTTGTGCCATCACACACTCGATGGCACAACCCCTTTTTATGGGAGAGGGGTGTTTTCACACACCTAATAAACAGAGCACAGGTAAAGAACAAACATGCCCGAACCAAGACTCGAAGCGGAGCGCTCCCAGGTCACGGGAAAGATACGCTAGCCGTAGGTCAGTACGACGGTATTTTATTGGTGCTATTACTAATTGCACTTGTCAGTTAATAAAATACTAATTGAAAATTAAGTTATTGTAAAATAAATATTATCATTTCATTCAGAAAAATTAGATTTATATAACAGTAATTTGCTAAATTACTATTATTAACAGCTGGTTGCCAAAGGTAAATAGTTTATGTATAAACATATAGAATCTCTCGCAATCAGCATCAAATTGATCGTCTAATTCAAAATGATATAACTTTCGAGTATCTAAAATTAAATCCGGAATTTATGAGTTTTATGAGAAAAAAGAACAAAGAATAAGGTAATTATCTGGCATTGTTCGAAGAGAAGGGTAGAAAGATTTAAGGTTTGTTTGGTATTAAAACATGTCATCCTTTCTAGCATTTTCAGTTCAGTTTCATGTGGGGAAAGGTTTCAAAATCGTGAAGATGAAATGGATGTTGATAACTTTCTCCAAATTGATGCTCTCTTTTAATTGCGCTTGTATAATCGAAAGCAAAATGTGAAAGATTATAAAGAAAAAACAGAAGATAAAGACACTTTATAAGGAAAGTCTGCAGGTCTTTCTCAGATTTTCTGATAAATATTTATGTATATCCTCAATTATGTTACGTAGTTTTAAAATATGAAAAATAAATTCCAAAATTCCAAAAAAAATTTGCTTTCATACAAACAAAGAAAAAAACCGAAGTAATAAAAAATTACATTAAGGAATACAGAAACAATATCTTTGTAAATTTGCTTAGTTTCATTTTCTTAAAATATAAAATTTCGCATATTTGTTTTGTACTAAATAATTTGTGCGATATCAATTGTGATTGGTTAAAACTCCTGACTAATCGACTTCATTATCAAAATTTTTACAGATTATATCACAAAACGTGAACTGATAAATTTCGAAATATATATTCATTATCCAGAAGAACCTCTGAAACGGAATCAAAAAGGTACTTTTGTCGACAGAGAAGAGAGATTCTAATGTACCAATGTATTAATTTTAGGATGAGAATGAAAAATAAGTAAAATAAAATAGAAGCTCCACCTTTTATCAATTAATGTAGAAATTAACTTTTGGAATTCATTAGATTCAAACGAAATTGCATGATTTAGTTGATTTATAGGGGATCGTAAATTTAATGCTCTTTAGCTATAATTTTTACATACACTTGTCCTTTTCAAACTGCGTAATAATCATTAAATTCACTAAGAATTTATAAATCAATTAAAAAATCGTTTGTAAGTTAATGTACATTCATTTTCATCCTTAATTTTTTTAAAAAATAAATAATCTCTCTCTTTTTTTTTAAACTGGTGAGAAAAGTAAATTTCAGTTGAACCATTTGTATATAATTTAGTCTTAATAGTTTCATCAAGCAAATAATTTCAAGTTCAAATTTTTACCATCATGTAATTTTGGCTATTTTAGAAATTTCATTCAATTATGTTTATTGAGTTATATTCCTCACTAGTTTTCTGTCATTTCCCTTAAAATTTGAAATCTAATTTTAAGGGAAATATTTAAGCAGCTTTCACGTAGTAAGAAATTCTAAAATAAAAGTCACTCAACTTTGCAGTTTTATATGCACTATGTGATATATGTCACTATTTACACACTGCATCTCAGAAACACTTAATTAACACCGTTTTCTGAACACCTTGATTTGAGTAAAAAACTCATCATACTACCATAAAAAAGCAAAATGTTAAAAAAAAAAAACTGCAATATAATTTAAAAGTATTAAAAAAAATCTAACTTTAAAAATATTCTTTTATATGCTTTCTTTCGAAATTAAATTTTAGTTGTAACCGTTACATTAAAATTTTGTTCAAAGTATGCTTTGAATAAAAAATATTTTCAATAAGGGATAAAAAACCCCAACAATGAATGAACAAAATATTAGTAATAACTATAAAAGCGAGTTGGATTTTATTTGCAGCAATGAAAATAAGGAAAATATTTTTGTAAAATATGCTTTAAAACTGTTCGAAGGTTAATTGAGTATTTAAAAAAGATTTATTAAAATTAAGGTAATTAAATAGATACGATCGTAAAGATAATGTTAAAATTTCAAATAACACAAAAAAATCAATTTTTGCCATGGCATTTGTGGAAATTATTGAATAAAACGCTAAAATGCCGTTTAAATTTTTATTATCAAAATTCTATTCAGAATTTTTAAAAAAAATCTCTATGAGGAGTAGATTTTAATTCACTATAATATATATATAAGATCCAGGTTTGGTAGCTCTAAGTCTTGCTAACATATACTCGGAAGGCCTTAGATAAACTTTTGGAAACTTTTTGGAAAAGAACCCAGAATTTTGAACGATAAAAAACGAAGACAACAAATACTTATTCTCCAAATTTATATTTATATTTAATCCATACAAATAAAAACAAAACTTGCGTTTATATTTTGGGCATCGAAAAAATGCAAATCATTGATCAGCTTATCTTCAAATTTTGTTCACAAATACTATCACGTATGGATTTCAGGGAAGTTTCGTGGCAATTAATAAATAATTAAATTTTGTTATTAATTAAAAATTAACTTTTGTAAACTGTATATGAGCTCATGCAAACAATTTAGAGGCAAATAAAATTTATTTAATAAATTACATTTAAAAGAATGGAAACTTGTAAAGGAGAAATATTTATACAAGTTATCAATCATTTTATTAATATCGATAAATTTTATTTTTTAATGTTCATACAATTTAATATAAAATTTTCAGCCTACTGATTTTTAAGGATAATTTTCTACTTTAAAATATTATTTTCATTATTTTTCATAATTGTATGAAATTTTTTAATATACTTTTAATATTTTACTAATTGTGAAAAACAAAACAACCGTTATTAAGAGAACGTTAAGCAATATATTTCCTGCATTATTTTTCTGGAATTTTTTAAAATTATGTACCGATTTTAATTTTTTAAGCATGAAAGTATTTAGACTATGATAATGTTTTTGGAAAAGTAATTGTTACGTTAAAGAATATTACATAATTTTTTTATATCGAGACGAGCTGAGCATATTAACTTTTATAAAATAAGATTAAAAAAAATAAAATGTCATATGAGAAAATTTTAAATTCGTATAGGTGAAAGGTTATGTGAGGATTCAAATCCAATATTAATAAGTGTTACTCAAGATAATTAATAGTAAAGTGTAGTTAACTGAAAATAGATAAGAAGAAAATGCGACAGGATGGAGGTGAGTTCTCTTCAAATATTTTCTTTTCCTTAAATAATCTTTGATTTCGAAATAAGAAAAATGTAAATTGCACAATATTCTGTCAATAAATCAATTAATTTTTTAATCATTTTTATGGCTATGCTTAGCATAAAAGTTATTCAGTATAGGAAATGCTATATATCAAGACAAATGATACAATCAATGCTCGTTTTAAGTTAAGTGAATTAAAAAAATTAGTTCAATTCGTTATTTAACTATAAAACATCAGATAAAAAGTCATTTAAAAATACCATACACAAAGACTTTCTAAATGCTCAAGATTCCTAGATTCTGTTTGAAGTGACTAATGATGCATTATTTTGTAACTCAGAATCCTTTTCCATATATTAAGTGAAAGCAAGATGCAAATCTTTACACTCTTTTCATCTAATTAATTTCAACATAAATAGTTATATTTTCAAACATTTCAATGAAAAGCAAAAGAAAGCAACAGGAATAAATAATTTATAAAAAATGCACAAAATGCTATTATTTTGCTATTTCCAACTGTTAAATTTTTAATTTCATATCTTAGAAATAGTCAGAATTATTAATCATTTTTAGAATAATCTCATTTTTAAGCAATGTTTAAATTAAATGTATGGCAATTTAAAATACTCTACTCTCTTGCACTCTTCATTTTCTTAATTTTAACTATAAATACATTTTTAAATTCAGAATTTCATTGAAAATTCATTTTCAATGAAGAATTCATTTGAAAATACCTTGAATTCATTTGAAAATACCTTGTCCTTCTTCTGGATGTGTATTTTCATAAACATCCAAGGCAAATACCAGATATCATCCTCTTTTTTACTTTCTCGTAAGCGAAATATAGAAGTGTTGTAATCATCAACAAAATTCGAAATTAAGATTTTATCAAATCTTTACGTTTCAAATCTCCCTAAGTCCTAAAGACATATTTTTGGAATTATTTTCTTCTGTCTGTCTGTAAACACGAATTAAAATAAATAAGAAATTTGGTATACGGAACAGCGACTAAATTTGTAGATTACAGTCAAAATCTATTCGCAGGATGTATTTCTAAGTAGTTGTTCAAGCTTTTGTCAAGCTATCAATTTTCTACCAATCTGCAGTTAAAACGAAAAAAGCTAGATAGATGAAGTTCGAGTTAAGCATATTAAATTCGATACAGTTGCTAATGGGTTGACCATTTTCCAGTCTATACATCTGCATGCTTGTAAATTCATAAACGCAATGACTTAAACTGATGAAATTTGGTGAATCTTGTGACTAAACTGCAGTTCCATTTCAAATTTTAGTTTCATTCAGTTTGCAAGCATTCTTTGAAAATAACATTGGAACATTCTCTATATTTCATACTCCAAACATTTATGGCTTTTTTCACTTCCAAAGTTTTATATGAAGAGAAGGAGACAAGGCCTTAATTGGGGAGTCTGAGTGAAGGTTTATTTAAGAACACTCCCACTAAGTTGACATCCATTATTTTGGACAAATTATGCCAGAGAACACTATAACACTATGTTAAAACCAAAATAATACATAAAACATTTTTAAATAAATACAATCTTTCCAAATCAATTGTTCTATAAAAAGTGCAAATTAATTTCATTGTTTTCCTCAAAATAATTCACATTATTTTAGCAATTTAATTTATTTAGTTTTTACATTTATGTTAATTTTTACAAACAAATGTGTTAATGTAACATCAGCAATGGTAATAGAAGATAAAAAAAATCGTGCAATAGTGTTTGAGCTGAATTTCGATTCAAAAATCAAATGAACCTGTCCTAAACTTCAGCAGTTGAAAAATAGTGATTAAAGTGATATTGAATTATAAAACTTTGCGCAAATGGACTTTCTAAAAATATAAGAATTTGAAAAAAATGTCTATCATTTCATTAAGCAAGCCTTTTATTTAAATTTCAATAATAACATTTTACTCATTTAGTAGCAAATTAGCTAAGTAAGACTTATTGAGCAAAATATAACTAACAAAGGAATAACAAAGTAATTGTTGCAGTCATTTTTTATATTGAAATTTTAAAAAATGATTATTTTATGAAATGCGCATCTAGAAAATAAAAGTCATAGTAATCTTTCAAAACATCACCTACTTTTAAAAAAAGAATGCATCGCATGCCGAATTTAATTTTGAAATATAAATTATATAAGGCAGTAACAAGCACATAACCAAATACTAAATGGGAAATGTCAATGACGAAAGGTTTTTGAGGACGATTTTAACTTGTTAAATAAAAGTCGATAAAAAGAATAATTTTATTTAACTCTGAAATAACAGATATTTCAGTGTTTGCGCTTTCTCTAATACGATCTTTTCCTTCAAATGGAGTCAATTCAAATAACGTTACAATTACATGAAAAGCATAACTGTGCATATTAATTAAACATTAATCAAAGATTTACACAATACTGTGCATGAGCAAGTCTTTTTGTAATATTGTGTTTACATATATCTTATATGCATAAAATTGGGAAAGATGGAAAATTTTATTTTTCTCGATTTTTCGTTATATAATGCGAAAAAGAAAGACAATTGCTAAGGAAAAACATTTTTCAAGTTTTTATTTAAAAATTTTGAGTTTTTTAAAATATGGAAAAGAAAAAAAAGTTTTTTTTACATAAATTTGTGTAACCCTTTTCTTTAAGGTATAAAAGTTTTTATAACTTACTAGTGTTTGCATTAATTAATAAGCAATTTAATGAATAATTTTTATTTAATTTACAATATAACTAAAGACTATTCGAAATTATATATAAATTTGAAATATACTATGTAGTTTACATTAGTTTAATATGAATCTAAACAGAAAAGGATTTTAAATAAATTAAGCAAAATTCTATAGGTGTAAAAAATTAAAGCAAATGAAGTTCTAACATAAGAAGTAATATTCATTGTAGAATATTGCAAGGAAAAAACAAACTATAATCTTAAAAATCAAAAGAAGTATTCTTAATATCATTGCAAATTTGAACTGGCGTGAAACGTTTTACAAGACCATGAAATCAAGAAATTGCATCTCAAGCTTTCTTTTTTTCCGTATTGCTCACAACATTCCATTATTATCTCGTTATTTATCGTTGATCCAGAAATTACAGTTTTTATTTTAAGTCGATTTTATTTATTTTTTTAATCATCTTTACTAAATATTAAATATATTAATTTAATCTTGAAGAGTTTACTAGTTTGCCGGACATTTAGATTGCGCAAGAAAGGGTACCTAAAGCAGGATAAGCTGTTAGTTTAACTTTTTGAAAGTGATTTTCAGCATTTCTATTTCCAGAGTATTTACAGCTTTCAAAACTCAAAATCGCTCCACTATTACATATGTCATAACTTATGACTCATAAGCAAGCATTCAAGGTGATTACGAGGACAGATTTATTTGTATATCGACTTCCTGCTTTGAAGCTACACTTTAAACTCAAGTGATGACACGAGTTCTTTCATCTGTCCCAAAACTGTGATCAATGATATGAAAACTCGTAACTGCTTTAATATTGTAAACTACAACTGATTTTATGTAACCATTAACAGATTAAACATTGAAAATTTCATTTTAAATAATTAACTTTTAATGATTTAATTAAAAGGTCAACATATTAGGCAGATTTTTGATATAATAACATCTCTAGCATACTGTTTGTTAACAACTAGGAACAATAATGAAATGGTTAGAAGACACTAGAAAATAGTTTCAGAGAATATGATATTTTATTCGAACTTAGTAGTCAATGTGTCGATACTCATCACGCCCTTAAAAAGCTGGGAAAAACCCCATTTTATTTGAAAAAAAAAAGGCCCTGAAGATAAGAAAGAGAAATTCTTTTTAATTCCTGTTTAGAGAAATTTTATATTCCATTCCAAAACTGTCAACAAAAAATACATCAAGCTTTTTTTTAATATTATAAAGCTGGAAAATTCCTGATTTATGAAACATTTGTGGCTAGGTAATGCACACTTGACTGTAATGAATTTACATAATTCATTTTTTAAAGAATATAACTAATATAATATCAATTATAGATATTTTACTAATTATATATAAATGCTTTATAAATATATATCATTTTAAATAGATATTGTTTGTAAAAATATATATTATTTGTATATAATATCTGAGGAATATAAATTTAATAATAGAGACAGCTTCTAATTGATCTCATGATTTTGTCTTTAAATATAGTCACTAAACAGGATTTTCAATCATCATATAAAAAGAATTCAAAACATGAGTGACATTTCTCAATACAAAAAGGAAAAAAAAAGTAAAGGCATTCGGAACATCATGTTTTAACTGTATTTTTAATCTCTAATATATGTAGTACAATTATAAGTTTAAGGTGCTAAAAATTCTTTTTTTATATATTTGTAAATCGCATAATAGTAAAGTTCTGTTGCAAATTAAGGCGTCCATAAAACTTTTCACCGATAATTCAAAGTATAGATAATTAAATGACAAGAATTCATAAATGAAATACTGTGATGCAATTATTAGATTTAATCTCAAATTAAACTTCAAAATTCAAGAAACCATATTTATAGTTTGAATTCCCGACAGTTTCAAAAATAATAAAGAAGTCATTGTATTTATTTCAATTTATTAATTAACTTTTGAATCTTATCATCAATCTTCTATAAAAATAGGGGAAGGAAATTCATCAAAAATTAATCCTTGATAACTTACCAGGATTGTATGAAGAATGGTCAGATGTTTGCTGCTGCATGACTGGTACCGAATTAGAAATCGTCCTCAGGAAATATCCATTTACTGAAATGATAATTGGAATTGATTGTGAATAGTACAAAAAAGCATTTGAATTTGTAAAATTAAAAAAAAAACTATCGAGTATCATTATTACTCTTGATTATGGTGTTTTAAAATTAGTTTCAATTGTAAGACAAAATAGAGCATATGCTGCTATAATACAATGTTTAAGACTTTCAAGATATTTTTTTCCTTCTATTTTCCAATCATAACGTCTTTGAATAATCTGATTTCATTTCAAAAATATAAAAATTGGATAACTTGCGCTGGAAAGTCAATTAATTGAAAAATCATATTAGTGACTTATAATATAAATAAAATTCTTAAACTCGTAGCATTGTTCTTCATGTATCCACAAGAAAACAACTAAAATTAAGTGGTTTTAACTAACTTAAGGTCAAAAATATTCTTACATTCAGTATAATTTTCAGTTCAAAAACAAATGAAGTGCTCTAAAGCGATGAACAGAAAAATTTTAGGACTTTTATTGGATTGGTTTGGTTTTTTAGCCCAAGGTCCATAGATTTGGAAATGTTGCGCCAGATTAGGTAAAATTTCTTCAAGTTGAAATTTCAAAATTGTTGTTATAAAAAATTTCAAAATTCCTTGGAATAAAAGTAAATAGCAGATAACCTTCAAAAATATGTGAAAAAGACTGAAATGATTTTAGAAAGGGCAAGAGGTTATTATGTGGAATATTTCCAAGTAAAGTAAATAAAACAATGTTATTGGATTTAAAAGAATGCAAAATTTGGGCATTCAGAAAGTATATGTTGGATGGACGCAGAGCAGTTGCACTGAGGATACATTGGAGTGTATTCTTTTAATAGCAGATGGCGATGTGTATATTGAGTATGACCTACTCGTAATCTAGTGAGAATTGTAGCCGCTTTTCTGTTAATTTAAGGAGGCCATAAATCGACAGTAAGTTTAAACCCATGAAGCTTATTTTCACTTTCAATATCTCATTATTCTCGTCATTTGTTAAAAAAAATAATGTGCTTCTTCAAGTCCGTCAAACGTGTAATAACATTCTTTGTGGCAGTCGGCAAATTTGACAGCATTGTCTGTTCTTTCGTTTTCCATAATCCCGTTTCCAATCCAATTTCGTTTCCCACAGGGCATAGTACTCACAATAATAGAGAATAAATAAACTTTTACTGAATGCGTAAATATAAAAAAAGTTAATCAGAAATTAATTAAAAAAAATTTAACATATCTCTACTCAATTTTTCTAAATTTTGAATTTAAAATTATTGTCTTGCTTTGAACTTAACTAAATTTGATTCTGATAAGTAGGTATAAAATCAAATGAACATAATAATTTCAAAGTAAATAACTTGATTAATTTCATCATCTTATTTTACAAGTGACTTGATATTTAAAGTTTTAAAAAACACCAGCATATTTTTTTAATGTTAAATAATTCCGTAGTTCTCTGGAATGTGTGTTGGTTAAATTTGAGGCTCAACATTTATTGAAAACTTCTGACAATGCATATATTACACTTCATTCAAAAATTTTAAATTGTTGAATTAAATAAATTTTTAAAATATTAAAATATTTTCATTTAAGCAATGATGGATATAAAAAATACTACTAAATTCCATAAAAGAATTTCATTTAATCATCAATTTAAATTTCGATTTATTTATTATTTAAAAGTAAATTTTATGCAAAAAATTAAATTATTCATTTACTTCCACTAAACCTTGAAAAACATATTAAAATAAAAAATAATTCTCAACCAAATAGTGGAATGAAGACAGAAATGAGTAAATAAAGTAAAAGTTGTACTATTTTTTACTACATCATTCTATACTTTTTGCAATTATATGCTATGGAATGTGTCAGCATTATTTTTAGTATTTCATATAGAATTGATTATTTAGATTAAATGGAATTTTGTGGCAGTGTATTGATGAATGACACTGAAATTCGCTAACAGTTTCTGGTTAAGTTCCACGCATGCTTTCGTTGTATGCTTTACGATTTACATGATTTAAAATTCAAATAATCGACATATAATTTTTTTGTTTGTATGATTGTTCTGCCAATCACTTTGAAATGCATGTTATACTAATAAATTGATGGAAATCTTCATAATTGGTTAATCTTTTGGAATTTTTTTTATTACTATGTCAAGACACAAACTAGAAAATGTTAAAGGGTTCCCCATTTTTTAAAAATTCCTTTGTTATCTATTAGGATTTAATAGCAGATTCAAAAACAATCACTTTTTACCAATCTTGGATCTTCATATTTTTTTTATATATATTCATAGTCAATACGCATTTTTTAACTGAAAAACAATCGCTTCATGTTTTAGAAATACAATTTTAAGGAAAACCTGCTTTTGCTTCATTAGCAATCATCAAAAATTAATTTTCATCCTAATTACAACTCGTTTTACAGACTCGCAAAGTTGTATTTAGATTAAATATTTTGACTCTAGTAATTTTATCCTCTGGAAAAGATTGAATACTTAATTAAATAAAATTTATTGTGGTTACATATGCTCTATTGCTAGCCCTTAATAACTGGATTAATTTTAAGCAAAATGTGCATCCTTCTTATAAAGTATTTATAAGAAGGCATAGTATATTTGCACAGAAATATATTTAATAATACACTATTGTAGAAATGTATACAATACATAAATTATTATACACTATGACACGAGTTAAATACAAAAATTGGGAAAGGTTTAACACAAGTAACAATGCAATTTACTTACTTCTTGCTTCTAGGCTATTAATTGGTTCAGCAGATGTTTGCGGAAGAATACCTTCTCCGATACCGACATCCAATTTCCATTCAGCCGCCGGAGAGAGCTGAGACGGTGCTAAACCGGTTGCCGTACCACAACCTAAAGCACCATCAGCCGACACATTTTGTGGTTGAGAAGACATTGTATTTTTGTAAACATTCACGTATGGAGGCGGCGAATACATTTCGGGATTCATCGTGAAGTAACTTTTTCACAACTACTGAAAAAATGCTGGAAACTAATCTGCATCTCCCATAAAATAAAAATGTAGTGTTAAGCTTTCCTTAAAATCTAAGATTAGCGCCATTAACGATTACTCACGTGTTTCTAAGAAAACGCGACGCTATTGGTGAACTGGTAGCTCCGCCCCCTGGTATACTGACTAATAGTGGACACAGTGTTAGAAAATACTAAAAACACACTTGGCTTTCTATCACTTCTTTGGCGACATGCGTGTAGAAATCCCATTTTTGTGCATCGTATTTTATTTCTACAAATGGAAGGAAAGTATATAAGTATATAAAAAAGGGTAAAGTATGCATATATCGACATTACAATAAATTTACCAAATAAAAAAAGTGTGAGAATGGATACACAGAAATTAAATCGGTGAAAAAATTCTTTGAAATTGTTTTTTAGTGAATCACTCTGTAAGACAATTTTAAGCAATTTAGGGAACTAAAAAAAATGACGAAAGAAATTCGATAAATTTAAATTATATAAATTATATTTTGCATCAAAGATATTACAGAACTATCTTATACAAATGAAATACCTAAAATATTTTTTTCAATTTTATTAATTAGATTAACTTTTACTGAGGCTTTAAGAGGATAGATTTTTCAGAATGCTTATAATTATTGAACTATGCCAAACAATGTGAGCAGCATTGAGAAGATATGCTAAATGTCTATGACATTATATCTTGGATTTAGCAATGAACTCTTTACTGATAGAAAAATGTAACAATCCCCTTTTTAACCATAAGAGAGCTTAAAATTGACTTTTCTTTCACGGCATTTCCAATCTTAAACCAAAAGAAAGATTTCGCAAAAAAGTATTAAAATTTTTTTTACCCTGACATATCTTGCTAATGACAAAAATGTGAATGGATGAAACACACAATATTGATTAATTATTCAAAGATGTATGCAAAAAAGCGAGATTCGCTTTCATCGCATCTGATGTACAGCACAAGAAAATTCTTGAACGTTTTCCCCAAGATTTTATCATATACTTCTTCATGTAAGAGTCGTCCTCGACTACAAAATTTCTTTCAATTTTATTTCAAATTTTTTTTTAATATACTTAAACTTCCATTTAAGAATATCATTCAAGAACTCTTTTTTTTAAGTCCCTTTTCCTCTATTTTACACTATTAAACATTCTAACTCAATTAAAAAAAAATTCTGTAAAATCGTGTACAATTGCCTTTTCCAGTATGGTATTTTTAATGCTATTTAGGTGATTTTTTAAATATTTTTTTTGTCATTTCTTTATTAGGTATTTTAAGTACCATTTTTATGACGTTTTAAAGCTATAATTTCAAAAAAAAAATATTCAAAATATAATTTAAAAGTTCAACTATTTTTAATGTTTAATAGATTGTTTATTACATTTTTACATTAACTGGTATTAGTGTAATATTAAGTTGCTTAATGTCTCATTTAAACGTAGTGATATTGTTTATGAGAGCAAACTAACCGATTAGAAATTCGTACAAGATTTCTTTTCGGACCAATAGGGGCGATATGTAAATAAGTAATGGAACCAATTAAAAGTATACGTAAAATATAATGAATATCCAAGGAGAAACAAATAAACTGATTATAAATACAATTTCTATTTTTTTTAGAAGTGAGCGACAAAAAACATGTAAAAATTATCTTCGTAATTATATCGCAATTTGAAGTAACTTCATAGTAAAATTAAGAAAAATGAACAGTTATTTTAAAAATGTAACTTATTAGAATTGTTCCAAAATCTAAAATTAAGATATAGACGGCATGCCAGGTCGTATTCAATTAAATGTTGCATTTTCCAAAGTAATGATAATAACTCATGCATCTGTACATAGTATAAAATGAAGTCTCTTGAAATCGTCTGTTTATTTGAACTACAAAAACTTGGGAAATAATTAACGAATATTGGAGATATTTATGCTATTTCGTACAGCATATATTGTGAAAGGTTTTAGTACATTAAAAACATATCAAAATTGTCAGGGTCACTAAATTTTAAATTTATGTTTATTTAAATTCATTCTTTAATTTGATTTTATATATTTCCTGTCTGGCAACCAAAAATATAAAAGTAGTTTCTTTGGGGTTTTTTTGTGGATTGGCAACGGGGGAAAAAAAAAGGAGAGGAGGAAAAAAATGGCGATGTGATTGTTTAGAATTGTGTGTGATTTTAAAAGGAAAGTTTTGATGTGGAAAGTTGTGAGTTGAAATAAATGTTTAATAAAGAAGATTATTTTTTTAAAGCTTGAACTTTATTTGCCTACACGCAAGCCACGACAAAAATAATAAAGGGAGCTTTATAATTGTAATTTTAATTATTCCGCACATGTGTGAAAACCTTAAACTGCGCATATGCAAATAGCAAGAGCTATGGTGTACATATGCGATGCGTTTCTTTGTTTACGTTTGATTTTAAACAGCGATTCAAATCTCATTATGCCCAAAAGAAGGTCAACCAACACATTAAATGCCAGAAAGCTTCGTTCTATAAAAAATGTTTATAGCTATTATTGATAATTTCTAAATATATTTTTTATGTTTGTTTGATGTTGTGAAATATACCCATGTCATATCGGGTAGAGACTAAACTTAAGTTTAAAGCTAATTTTTCTTCTTGAATGATATTCCATGGTCAATGCCGTGCGGGTACTGCTAGTATCGATACAAAGAATGTGGAAAGAAATTTTCTTTTTGAAATTTAAACTGTTGAAAAGATTTTCTATACATTTTACTTAGAAATACTATACAGGGCACAAGGGATGTTTGAATTCAAATTTAAAAACAATTCATTAAATATTTGATTTTTTATCAATAAGAAAAACCTGTTTCAATTACTATTCGCTATGTTATATTAGCAAACAACATGGATGCAAACAATCTGTATTTATTAAAATCAATTTAAGCACTCAAAATGTTCAAAAGAGAAAGATTTAATTAAAATTCATTTTATCTTATTAACATGCTCCTTAAACTTGAAATTTTTTAAAAACTTTTCTTTATTCAAAACATAACCACATACGTCCAACAATCGGTGGAAATAGATTTCAAAGTTAAAAATAGTTACCTTCATATTCCAATTTGTAAATATATAATAAATTTAAAGTTTGTTTGGGACACTCAGTAACTTTTTGAAAAAGAAAAGATATTAAAATTATTTGGAGTGACAGATTTCCTTATTTTAATTTTAAAAAAAGGTGCAGCTAATAGAATTACTTTCAATATTTTAAAGAATTGATATTAAATGATAATACAATACAACAAAGAATTAATATTAAAGAATCTTGCACTCTTAAAACTCTGAAAATTTTTACGCTTTCTATAAATATCAATTATGCTAGAAATGCATAAAATTTTATCCACAAAAAATGGAATATAAGAAATATTTAATGAAAGTATTGTAGCAATCAACAAGGCAGCTAATTTTTTATTAGTAAACAAGAAAATAATCCTAAGAATAGTATTTGAACTAGCGGGAAATATCATAAAAATTTATTCTTATGTATTTTTTTAAAGAGTAAATATTTAGAATATACATTTGAAAATAAATCGCTTCGGATTCTTTGCAAAAAGGATACAAATATATTAGATGCCCCTATATTTCTACGTTTTAATAATAATTATTAATATTTTAATTTGGTTCGTAAAGAAAATTTTATATTATATTATAAAACTACTTCTGAACTTAAAGCTTGTAATGTATTTAACTAAGGAAACAGCAGCAGTATTTGAAAATAGGCTCTCGTTAAAATTATTTTTACCATTTCTTAATCATAAAGTAAAATTTAATTGTTCAAATTTTTAAAAATATATATGTAACTAATAAAAATAAATTAAATCGTCGGATTTTGATAATCAATCAAAAAATTCCAGAATGAAATATTAACATCAATAATGAAAACAATTTGAATTTCACTTCAATAATAAAATAAAATTATGAAAAATTCAAAATAGTTTTTAAAGTTGATAAAATAGATAGTATTGAAACGATGATTTTTTTTTTTAATTTTAAGATGTCGTGAAAATTATTTTTTTTGTGTGTTCATAATTAGAAAAAAATGTCATAGAAAAACCAAACATTTCATTTAAGTTTTAATTAATTAAAATTTTTAAAACACCCTTTTTCCAGATGCTCTTTTCAAAATAAATATGTACGAAGTTTTGTAGTTCTTGGTCAAATGGACTGACTTGATGAGCACCAGAACGTATGCAGATACACACGGTCTCATCCTATTATTAAGAGATAATAATAGGATGAGACCGAGATAATAATAGGAAGATTTGACGAATAGATAATAATGTTAGACATTTACATTCCATAGATTTATATTATTTTTATTCCTACCTAATTGTTTTCCTAAGGATTTCATACATTCTTTTCTTTCTATTGCCCAGCTAATAATTTTTTAAGTATTAATACAGCAGTAATTTGAAGTATTAATTATATTGGTCGGAATAAAATGTTCAATAATTTAAATATTTTATTATTTGTCCCATAATAATAAAATACATCTGCACAGAGTTTCAATTTTAAATGTCTTGGAAAATTCAAACGAAACAAAACATTCAAAAATTCTATTTAGGATCGAAAGTACAGTGAGATTAATTTTCGTTACTAGGCTTATATGCTTGCAGAGAAATGAGTTTTACAGCCATATTAGATAGAAATTCCAATAATTTTGCTTACATTTATACAAAAGAAATAGGATCATTTAGCATTATGGGGAACGAATTTTTTAGAAGTTATCGTCCCCCCCCCCCTTTTTTAAATTTTACCATGATTGTACAAGATGTTAAGCGAACCTATAATTTATGTAATGACTAATCAATTTCCTCAGGGCTCATAAAACAATATATATTTGCCAGAATACATTGATTGAATAACCTTCAATGCTGTCTTGAAATGTGGAAATGAATCTTTATAAAAACGAGTAATTGAATATTATAAGAAAGAATTAGCTAAGACTTTGAATCATGTATTAAAATGATTAAAAATTAACTATTCAATTTTATTAGCAGAGAGTAGAACTTTCACTTCAAATAGAACAATAGATTCGCTATTCATTTCATTTCCCTTTGTTATATTCCTTGAAAGAATGAATTCATTTTTGCTGCAATCTTTTAAAACCTTAGAAGTACTGCTTTTATTCGACTCTCGGAATTTCAAAGTATTTATGCACCTCAAAAACTAATTTTGTTTAGGTCAAGTTGTTGCTCCTGAAATCTTTCATATCCTATTCACTAATGTTAGCTCCATCAGTTTTGCAGATGTCCAAATAAGAAGTCTTTTCTAGTAATTCAACGAAATGGATCAAAATATACATATTTAAAAAAAATCAGCAATAAATTATTTTAATTAAGTTTCTTTCTTCTTCTCCACGACCTCCATTTTTGTAGAAAAGAGTCAAAATCTTCAACTTCCAATTCCTTCATCAGCATAACATTTTTTCTTCCACAACATTAGTTTTCTTCCATGTCTGATGCCAGACGGTTTGAAATCATTATTCTTAGCTGAATTTCACACAAGAAAGGTAATATAAATCTTAGATCACAATAGATTTTTTTTAAATGCCTAAATTAAATATTTGACACTAATAAAGAGCTAATGACTACTATGTTCCTAAACTTAATGTTATTTCGCATTATATATTAAATTACTCTTAATATACGAAAATCTTAGATTTTTATAGCATTTAAGGTTTATTTCCATTTACTCCGTAAATAAATGTTTTTGAAGAAATTGAGATCATTTATTTGTTTCAAAGTAGAAAATACAAATACAGAAATTGTATTTTTTGTCATAGCCTTTGCATTCTTTAGATTCAAGAAATGTATAACTTGAGAACTTATCTTGTGCATAACAGATATAAGGAATTAGTGATGACATTTCGGGGAGTTTTTGATCTCTCCTTTTTAAGTATTGAATGAAACTTAATTCAGCAAACATTATATAAGATTAAAGGGGGGGGGGGACAAGGAAATAGTTTTCTTTTTTCTTCTAGAATGTCTTAACAAAGTATAGGTTTCTCATCTTACTAAGACCTCACCAGTGTGTACCATAGTTATCATTCTCGATTGTACTTCTTGACTCTATAAAAATATTTTTAATTTTTTCCCATTGTTACAAGTATAGAAGAATATTTGTTGGATTTCACGCCGATTAATCTTTTTGTTGTTGTTGATAAAAATCTTTGTTACATTATAATAATATCTGCTTTGCTTGATTAAAATATTTGTTGTTTGATTACAATATTTGTTGCTGTTCCATTAAAAAACTCAAAAATTCAATGAATCTGGAATTCAAAAGAAGAGAAAGTGCTACAGGCATTATAACTGTTGATCAACTTATCAAAAACTACAATTTTGCGACGAATCTAGATCCTAAAATACTAGTATTAATATTTTGCTTGAAATAATAATAATAATTTGTTGTTGTTATTTTCAAACACATGGGATGATAAATATAAAACTGAAAAAATTGTTATTTTTTCGATAAGAATTGGGAATAATAAAAAAATAATATGCATGATTACGGTCTCTTTACTTATATATTATGCTGTTTACGTATAGATAAATGGAAAAAGAATAAAAATAAGCAGGTTTCGCATAATCATATTTGGAAGGAATTTCGAAGTTAAATTGTGTTGTTTGTCTTGCGGGAGAAGCGAATGTGGTATTTGAATAAACGATAGCAGAAGTGATTTTTTTTTTACCAGGGTATTAAAATGGTCTCCGAAATGTAAAATTCCTTTACTATTATTTCCAAAACTATTTTTGATTGATTTACAAAAATTTAATTATATCCAATTGCTACTCATCCATCGAGAGTACTAAGATGATGAGACGTTGCATATATTAAAAGGAAGAAAATAAGAAAAAAAAAACTTATTTATTCAAAATGTAAAAATGGTTGAAAAGGCAAAGATGGTAAATTAAGTTATACTAAACACCGTTTTAAAATTTGGAACGTAAATTTTCAATATCTTCTTTTCTAATCTTCCCCCCTTTACATATGTAATAAAAAAGTTTTATTTGTGTTTATTTCTGATTAATTCACTTTAATATTTGCTCTGGTTCTTAATTTCTTTTTTTCTTTTTCGTTTGTAATAAATCTATTAAGCAGGTATAAAAAATTCTCTCCAAAAATAAGAAAAAACATTTTTTTTGAGAACATTTTTTTAAACAAATAATTTAGATTTAACTGTAAAAAGCACAAATACAGCAACTAATACAATTTAGATAGGTTATTATTTTAGGTATAAAAAAGTGTAAAACTTGACATTGAGTATTAGTTGATACCAATTAAAAGAGCATTTTTTAAATATTTAAGCAGACAAAATCCACTCATTACATCTTAAAATTTATAAGCATCAGTATATTTTCCTTAATTATATTTAAAAATTATAACTCTTCACTAGATTTTTCTGAATATTTAACTTCAAACATGCCTTAGTAAAAAATGTTTTACAAAAATTTTAAAAATTTAAAAATTGAAATATCAGAATATAAATGTTTGGAAATGAACGTTTCAATTTTAAATGTTGTATTGTTTACATTTTTTTTAAAGGAGGGGGGGGGGAGTGATTGTCTGTTCTAGGAATATATAAATATCTGATAAATAAAAATCGTTTCACCTATTGAAGAGAAAAAAGCATTTTCTTCATTGAAAAAATTAGTCATAAATAATTTCCTCGAAAATCAGTACGCAGAGTAAAATTTTAACTATATTTTCTCTCCGCTATGCAAATAAAAAGTTACTATCGCACATCAAAATTGTTTTGTGTGTGTGTATGAAATTGGAGAAAATTCGTTAAAATTGATCAAAATGCATTTTTTAATTTATATATGAGATTAGATGAGTGGGAATTATCTTCATAAACATTGAAATTATACTAACGATTCAAACATACTCATGATTCGAAGAATTGTTAACTATTTATTTATTTATCCCTTCACGTTAATTATTTTATCACTTTTATTTAACCTGCATCCTTTTTGTAAAGTTGCAATTTCAATCGATATTTCAAGTCAATTCTTAAAAGTTAGAATCTAAAAAATTTATACACATGAGTGTTCTAAAGACTGACCTTCATTGACTCTATATTTTCAGAACTCAGTTAAGAATTAATCCAACAGTTTAATTAAACTTTTTTTTTATTTACTTGTCGATCCCTCACAGTACCGTCCAGGTCAATGAAATATCAAAATATAAAGCTATGAAAATAAAAAGAAAATACAATAAACAAGGAATATAGTAAAAATACAGCAAATAACTGAAAAAGAGGTATGTTTAAAAGAGAGAAAGAGAGGGAACGAATGTAAAAGTTAATTAAATCCAAATGAAGCCATTGGAGTTTAAATGGTGTAAAAATAATTTTTAATGATTCTTGGAGCAATCAGAAGTTCCACTTCCTAAAATGAAATAATGCTTCTCTATAAATTGATTAAGAAAATTTTCACACATTGCTTAATACTTTAGATAATATTAAACCTTTTAAATTAAAGTAATTTAACAAGATGAATTCAAATAGAATATATCCTCTGTAATAAATCGTTATTTAAGGAAAATAAATAAATTAAGAAAGTAAGCTTAATTGAGCTGTTAAAAGAATGACTTCGATAAATTTTATCAAACAAATAAGAAAGAAAGTCTGGTAAAATTTGGATTGATTCAAAAGTTAAAATCTGATATAACTTCTACGAAATCAATATACATATTCAAAATCAAGATAAAAAAATCGCTTAGATTTTTTGGTTAATTTTTACTACAATATTTTCTTAAAAGGATATTTTCTGTTTCTATTAAAAGTACACATGTATTTAAAATATAAATAGTTTATTTTAAAGAAACCCATTACATTCTGAAGTGTTTATTTTGTCATATGAGACCTGTTCATTGTTTCCTTAAGCACATCACGTATTCTTCTACTAAAGGTATCTATATTTTATGTCAATGTTCGACATTGTTTAGGGGAGAAGTGCATAAAGGTTCTGTAAATATACAAACGTAAAAAGGACTGGAAGTGTACAAATTTTCTTCTGATTCCCAAATTCATGCATTTACATTTTGGAAGCTCTTCTCCTTCTTTCTTGTGTCTCCATAAGAAGGATACCACGTTTCGTGCCCTGCTAAGGACGGAAAAAAAATCCTTCCCCCGACAAACACACATCTCCAAAAAATTTTTGGTTACGATTAATGACTTCAAGCAATATGAAAAAGATAAGGAAATTAGAAAGTTGTTGTAGGAGTTTTACTTTAAACTTTCAAGTTTTTCTGGAAAAAAAATTCTGTAAAGTTCAGTAAATTGTATTAGAGCAATTTTTTTAAGAAATAAGAATAGTTTTTTCTCTTTAATGGTGAAATGATTCCCCTTCTCCATTTTACAATCTTTAGAAATGAAATTACAGGAAAATAATTACAAAATCCCCCTTCCCCCCAAACACGCACACACAAGCAAACAAAAAAAAAATTTCGGCACTGAATTTTAGATTTCAGGCTTTGAGGGGAATTGACTAACCATTAGTAACACCAACTAATTGGCACACAATTATTGTGTGCCAATTAATTGTGTGTGCCATACATTTGTCTAGACACTTTAGATACACGCTTATAACCATTTGAAAAATCCACAGAAAATTGAGATTAAAATTGATTACAAGAATCTACATTATTTATAAAGATAGAAAAACGATTTCACGTATTAGAGTATTAATAATAGTGTGTTTTTAGAAATTGCTTCAATTAAATGTATTTATTTTCAAAATAAGCAAAAAAAGATTTGATAGGCGTCTTTTTATCTTTTTTTTATTATTTATTAACAATCCTTCACTTCTTAAATGTTCTTATAATTTTGATACATCAATAAAGGCAATTCTTGATTTATAAATGGGAATTTTTCATGTTTATTAAAAAAAAATTTAAATTAAAACATTGCCTTTGTCGATTAGCTTGTTCACCTAGATTATTGACTTTATTGGCTGTTAAATAATTTTTATAGAAAGTTTGATTTAGTAAACTTTTTTGGTTACATGCCGGAAAATTTTCAGAATATTTCCAGGATTACTTTATATCTCTATTAATTACATCAGCAAAGTGTTGAATTCAATGTCCTTGTAAAGCCATTCAATGAAGTAGTCTGAAATTTATCGGGTCGGATCGGTCTTCTGCCACTTGGTCATACCAAGCTAAATGAGAGTAGCTCTTTCGAATTAAGGCAGAAGCGCTCGCCTTTCGTTGTTAACGAGCACCGTTAAGGTGAAAGTACGACTTTTCTCGAACATACACGACTCAACCCTTTTTAGGGGGCGGTTGAACTCATTCATCCATCCGCAAATCAGAATTTAGATCCAAATCAAGACCGACCAAGAAATTAAGACCGACTCATCCCTGAGTCAGTACCCCCAGAGGTATGCTGAAATTTATACGACAGTTTATTTAAATTTGATTGCTTCCATTTTTCAGGTAATAAGGACTATTTCTGTACTACGTGCATTAACGTTTAATATACAATCTTATCTATAATTTAAGTATCAAGGAGAACTAAAATATGATATTTAAATCAAATTGATCACAGTTGGAAAACTACTTATGATTTAAACTGCATTCCAACATTCATGAACTATAATGATGTAATTATCTTTAATGAGCTTTTATGTAATTATCTTTTTATAATCCCCCCGGGGGCACCTCGAAATGAGCATGAGATACTTCCGGTATGGTGGTTGGATCTCGCGAACCCGGTGAGTACAATGATAGGTGGTGGCACTGGCCCTCCTATCGACGATGGTAAGGGGAGGGTTGTACCGTGGCCGGTAATGTCCATTAGGACTCAACCACAGTTCCCGCCAGTGCTGCTGTAGCGACTGTCCGGTCATTCAGTCTAGCAAGGTTTTATTCGTGTGCCTTAGGGTGGGTCGGAGGTCAGTTGTATGACTTATAATATCCCAAAGTCATTTTAACCATTAGAAGATGACATGCTGAATATTAGATAATGAATAGCATATGCGATAATAAAAAATTATATAAATTGTAGTACCATATGCGATAATAAAAAATCAAAATTGCTATCGTATATGCTACTTTTGCCGATTTTTTGGCATACATTTTTATTGCATGAATTTAAATGTTATTGATAATAAAGGAAAAATCCTTTAGATGCATGAAAAAAGAGCAAAGTTTGTTGGTTAATTTAAATTAATGATTTTCGGTCATTTTCTATTTAATACTCAATCTTTCATAGTACCTTTAATAATCTCACTTCCAAATAATTCAAAATTTTATATCATTAATATCAGAATATATTTTCTATATTTTACATGATTTGTCAATTGAATATATTATATTAAAAATACAACACTGTAATTTTAATACAAATATGGATATTTGCATTGACCGCAAACCGATGAATAAGCGCCAAAATTATCTTGTTAGTGCTTTTCCCATATTCACCAATGACATGTAGTAAGCCTTAAATTCTCTAGTGGCATACAGTTATTATAATAGTAAGTAAATATCGTAAGTACATATATTTTAAAAAATACTGATAATATATTCTCACTCTAATTAATAATTATGATTGAAGTATCCAAAGGTGCAGTAGATATGGTTTTAATTTCAGTATTAGCTATGAAAATCAGATGATTTTATCTTCCAAAATAATTGAAAAATCGTACGATAAATTCTTATTTTCTACCATACAATATTATTCTGCATTTTATAGAAAGAAGAATAATTCAAACGATAATTAATTTCTTCAGATATGTTTAAAATGAGACATTAGATTTTAGTTCTTGGCATTTGCATAAAAATTTCAAAGATTTTCAATAACATAAACTTCGTAACAAGACTGCGTTTTTATATTATTTTCATAACTCATGTTACTTTAATATTATTTATTTTGCAACAAATACTTCAATGATATAAGTTTCTCAACAAGCTTGTATTTTCAGATCTCTTTTAAATTTCTTGTTAACTTAACATTCTTTATTTTGCAATAAATATTGAACTATGCATTATCAATAAAATCATTATTTATTGTTGCTTTAGCATGTGATAATTTAGTGTTTTTGTCTAAAGTAGAAATTAGAAAACAATAAATCCATTGATAAGGATCTATCTTTGCCTTCCTGTTCGGTGAGAGAATATTTTTTGTTCCAATTAGATACAAATATTCCTCTTCCTCACTTCCTTTTATTTTATTCTTAAGAATTAATTTCAATTTCTACAGATAATTTCCTTTCTTTATACATGGATACTTTAAATAGGCTTTATAAATAATATCAATTATACATTTTTAATTAACTTTTTTCATGTTTATAAAGATGGAATTTTTTAAACTATTTTTTTCTAGCTTGTTTATATGTGATAGCTTTTAAAATTTGTGCATTTTCAGCCAAAATTTACTAATTTATACTTTTAAAACTTACTTTTTAATAAACCAAATTAAATTTTAATTTATACAGGAGGAGTCTTCTGATTATGCATTTCAGAAAACAAGTTATGTTATTGTTATTTACGGCACTTGTCATTGACAAGCGCGCTTGACGAAGTCAGCGATTTAAGCTGAATTTGGGAAGTAGCTTCTGAGGGCAAAAGCCTATGAGCACCTGAGAAGTATGAATTTTAGCTCATATGAAGATGACCCATTCACACATGAAGATTCACAATCATTTGCACAGCTCCTTTTTATAGGAGAGTTCTTTCACTTCACAGATAGAACACAAGGTAAAGTACAACTATATCCAAACCCTAGAAGCCCAGATCCCGGGGAGGATTCGATACCCTAAGCCAGGACGCCGGCAAACAGGCCATTACATACATAATATTTATTTAATAATAAATACACAATAGTAAAATGTATTAAATTGATAATTATTTCTGTTTTTAAGCCCACTTACAACAGTAATAGTTTTTAAAAACATCATACACAATGATTCTTAAATTGTATATAGCACATTTCAGAAAAATAGTTTGCTTATATAAATAATTGGCTACATAATTTTATTAAAATAAAATAAAAATTATCCATTTTTTGTTTTTAGTTTTGTTTTCTCTATTCATTTCAAATAATAGTAGCAGAACTTTTTTTCTATGGTTCTCCTTTTGTACTTTTTTTTCGCAATGAAGATAACCACATTTCAACGAAGAGGGGGGGGGGGGGGAAAGAAAGAAACCGAAGGAAGCTGTTTGGCGTGGATGAGTCCGCGGCTAGAGTTTTTCATGGCAACCTTGCGACATTGAGGTGTTTTCTTGGAAAGTAACGAAATGGATTTCTCTTGCAAAGAAAAAAAAAAAAAAAAAAGACAAATTCACTTTCTGAGCTGCGATTATCACATTTTCTCTTTTGATTTTTTTTTTTACCTTTTCCTTTTCTTATTTTTTTTTTCCTACTCGATAAGTGGGAAAAGAAACTTTGTAGAGCATGTTGGAAAATCTTTTTGTCTTTGTTATTACATAGATGACTTTCTGTCAAAACTTTTAATGCTGATTTTAAATTTTATTTTCTTATTTTTAGATCTGAAGACAATGAACACATGTATGTTTCTAGAGGCGTTTTTTTTCCCCATACTATTAATTTTCTTAGTAACTGGAAGATTATTTACAAGTCCCTTTCTTTTAGGCATTCCCATTATACACACATATAAGCCCGTGTCCTGATATAGGGGCAGCTCGTGTTCCCCTTGATCCCTAGTCTGAGTGCCGGATTGAGCATTATTGTGTTTTTTTTTCTGAAGTCTATTTGTGATTTGTGAGGTGCTTGAATGTGCCGCCCTGTAATAAGGAATTGTGCAAGAGAATGCGACTCAGGAAGTTGCCTCTTTTGTCCTAGTTGGTTTTACTGAAAAAACAAGAGCGCTGACACGACTTAAATTCCTAACAGATGATTGTCAGTTAGCTTGTAAAGTGCCATAACATTTGAATTTAATTTTTGTTTCTTTCTTCGTGTTTATTGCCAAAATCCTTAAAATTTTTAAAGATGCCTAGGATTATTTGAGAATTTTTACTTTCTCGTATGCGAAATAAACGAGTAATATAAAGAAAGTAGTGAAAGCAAATGAGAAGTACAGAGATAATTCTGTAATCAAACTCAAAATTTTGGCAAATTGCCATGTTTTACACCTTTCTGAATTTGGGAGGAAAAAAAAAGGCATTATGTCTGTCTTCTGTTTGTGACAAAGATAATGCAAGGTGAAGTTTGGTATCTGGTTTACACACTAAATTTGTGAATTTCAATAAATTTTGCGTGAAATCCATTTTCAGAAAGTTTGTTTGCCATGCTCTTCGAATATGTTAAGATGATATCTACAAACCAAAGAGAGCTAAATGGATAAATTTGATACATTAATAGATACGTCTTTAGTATAGACACCAAACAAATTTTATGCCAAATTAACAAAAGGCGGTGAGTCCGTCGTCCAGAACCATTTAAACGTAATAACTCAAACATGCAAGGACTTAAATATATCAAATATGACAAATGATTTTTGTGACTATTGTAATTCTGAGTCAAAATTTGTTTACCAAATTGGGCAATTGCAATTCTGAGTCAAATTGGAAAAAACGCTTCTAAACCCTAAATTTAATTTTAGAATATTAGTAACCTCATGCCAAGGGTCACACGATAGGTCACAATTTTCACAATAATTCACAAAGGTCACAATAATTAAATAAAATTCACACTAAAGGTTAATATTTCATAATTGTTGGACCTGAACACCATGCAAGACATTCAGTAACCAACCCAAGCTCCACAATTTCGGGAGTGGTGGATAATATTTTTATTAAAGACAAATCCAGGAAAGTTTTGAGAAAATTACTTCGGCTGGCCAAGAAAGTCTGTCTTGCTAATAAAAGGGAACTTACTGCTTTCGGTCAGCCATTTGAGATAATAAATATTCACACGTCCATAAATTAAAGATAATGCAAGTTCAGGAAAAGTAATTGTCAGAAGCGAAATAAGTGTGATTTATTTGTAAAGCCTATTTGTTAAACAAAAGTTAAAAGAGCAAAAAAAGGCTATAGGTTTGATACCATTAATAAAAAAATTGAGATTTTTCTCTTTGGAGCAAATTACATACACACACACACGCACACACACACACACGCACACACACACACACACACATAGTTAATACTCCCAGAAGATTCAATATAGGCAGTACAATATTTAAGCATGCTGAGTATCAAATTATTGATCTTATCTTCGGGAATATTACATTACTCATCAGCGATACTCTCTAAAATTCCGGTCGACATGTAGAAAGTGGTTGATGGGCTGCAACTCATAGGCCAAGTATATCTCAACATGATCTACTGAATTTAAGTCCGGTGATATCCTCCGATCGAAGTCATTTGTTTACCATGTTGCCCTGTGAGGACGGGTGTTGCCATCCATAAACACGAATTCTGCACCCATGGCACCCTGAAACCAACGTACGTGTTGTTCCAGAATGACATCCCTATAGATTTGGCCTGTCATGTTAAGACTTCTCTGATTCAAAGAGGAAAAGAAGAAAAAAAAAAAAAACCGTATCGTTGACAGTGGTACCAAAATAACAGTAGAGCTTTCATAGCCTTCAAGGGAGAAATGTTTGATGAAATAATTCCACACTGATTCTTCCTTTTCTTTATTTCCATACTTCTAAGACGGGAGCTACACGATTATGCTTAATACTCATGTGTCTATTAGAGTAATCATTGCCAAAACATTCTTGGCTAAGAAGTATTCAACTTTGTAACGATTGTCTCTGGATGGTATATCACGCTAAATGAACTAATGTAAGCTCTTAGAATGGAGGCTCTTATCATATACAAACTAAAATCTGAGGTTTCACAAAAGAAACTTTTCAAACCACACGGTTTCAATATTAATATCCATATTTATTGTTTTAACAACATTCAAAATTCTATTTGTAATTTTTTTTTATGTAAGCTAATATTTTTAAAATGTTCGTATTGTGTTTATAATTTTATATGCTGTGGTTGAAAATTTTCTCTGTAGATTTTATAAATATTAATATTCAAATCGGAACAGATAAGATTTGAGAACAGATAAGCCATTAATCTACTACAAATTACTACTCTTCCTGCGAATTAAAAATTACACTTAAAGAAAAATAAAATCTCAAATGAAAGCCTAACTTAAAATTATTATCCAAAGAAAATAATTTTTTATATATATTTATTTGAACATTGGCAAAGCCCGGAGCTAAGTATTTTGATGGAATAATGAAATAATTGTAAATTTTATCATATCAAAAAAAAAAAAACCGTTGACACAAATTGCGTTTTGCAAGTATTCATAAATTATAAAATTAAAGAAAAATGTTTAAGAAATTGTGACTATTAAGACAATAATTTTTTCAGTCTTAAGAAGAGTGAAAATAGTTCTTGGGGCAATATTTTCTAAAAATAAAACTTAATAATACCAAAATTTTTAAAAATTTTTTTCTATTTCTTTTTAGACTGTGAAAAGTTGATAGCGACTTTGCTCTTGTCTTGATAAGCGTCTTGCATCCTGTATCATCCAGATAAGAAAAAATTGTAAATTTATATTAAAAACATTTACAAATAAATATTATTCTTTACATAAAGATTCGATCCCTTAGTATAAAAACTGTGATGAACTGTTTTTTAAAACCATATAACAGTCCAATTCGAATGTTGTGCTTTCTTAAACAATTTGATTTGAACAATTATTTAAAAAAAAATGTTATCTCTGATATTATTTCTTTTCTTGGCTATTTCAGCCTAGCAAGTTAGCAGTAATTACTAATTTACAGTAATTTAGCTTTACAGTTAAAAAAATATAGCAGTAATTACTAATTTATAGCAATTTAGCTTTACAGTTTAATACTAAGTAACGAAATATTATTGATATGTCGTCTTAATATTCTATAGCAATTTCCTGAAAATATACAGATATTAGGTGTGATAAATATTCAGGCATACGCATGCAATGAAGCCCCATTAATAGATAAGAGAAAAACAATGGTAATTTCTTGATAAAGCGATTCTTCCTTTTGATTTGGGCCATTTAAAGATTAGAAAGATCTTTACAATAAACATTCTTTTTTGGGGGGAGTGGGGATAAGCAAAAGAGTTTTTCCTTTCGGGCTTCACAAATCCTCATAAGAAATGAATAAATGTTGATTTTAAACGGGTTTTTTTTGTTGTTTTGTTGCATTATTTAAGTAGTAAACTTGCCAAATACTTTCATTGATTTGAGTTTGGAAATCTAATAATAATAACAAAAGTTTTCTTGCAATGCAAAACCCCCCCCCGAAAAAAAAAAGTCTACCAGACAGTCGTTTCGATCCACGTACCTCTGGATTATGGCCCTAGCACGCTTCCGTTGCGCCACTCTGCTTCTAGTCAGGACCTTTATTTCCATACCTTTACTACTCATACTTTCTGATAGCACAGAATTCTGTCACCACTATTCTGGACGAAGCGGTAGCCGTAGTAGAATGGAGCAATGAAGCTTGCTGGACCCTAAACCGAGATGTCCGAGGATCGAAATAACGTTCTGCTAGTTTTTTTCTTTTCTTTTTCATCTTCTTCTTTCTTGCGATAGGCTAATCCAAACATTTTTAGTTATCTATACTTATAATAAAGCTCAATGTGTGTGTGTGTGTGTTGGCGCTCTGCAGGCCAGACCGTTGGACCTACAGCTACCAAATTTGGTACATGTATACCTTTGAATGTGCACTTCGGAGCCCTTTTTTCGAATTTTTAATCAGAATTTGAATTAATTAAAATTTAAGCGAAATTTTGACGTTTTTCCGCCATAACTTCCGAAAATATTATTGCACAAGCATGATTTTTATATCAATTTAAAGATTAAAAAATTAGCTTTCTAACAGTATCAGTGTTTTTAATGTATAACTTAAGCTACTATTTTTAAAGAATTTTTAAAGAAATATTTTAACTATGTTTTTTATCACGTGACTGGATAAAATAAAAGAAAACAATGCCGGAAGTTCAAATTAAAAAAACCTATCATCGCAAAATAAATCTACAGAATTGCAACTGTCAGCACGTGACTGGATAAAATAAAATAAATATAAAATGTGATATTTTCTTAAAAAAATAAATGCAAAGCAAAGCAATATCTATATCATTAAGTCAATAAATCTTCTTTATTTACGGTAAACCTGATTGAATTTAGACAGGATATGCATTGAAATCCCGACTTAATGGCATATTTATGTAATCGTTTGCAATATCTGTATCATTAATTTAATACTTTTTTCCCTTTCTCGCTTTCTTTAAAAAAACATATTTAATATTTTGGCAACATCATCGAAATTTTTTTTTAATATTTTGGAAGCATACCCGATGGTTCAAACTGACTGATTTATAAAATTAAAGAATTTTATTAGGAAAAGGTGTACTTTTAGAACTTTCCGTCCATCATCTTAAAGAAAATATTAATTTCAGGCCAATACATGCCCGGAATTACTTCAAGGCTAATGAATATGTGATTTAATTGAAAATTTTAGAACGAATTACTCATGGCGAACCAGCTGGTCGCCAAAGGCGGCTAGTTGTAAATAAAGCTCTAAATGTGAGTGCGAAATAACAAGTCGTTGTTTTGAACACTTTGTTAAATTTGTAACAAACACAAACATTAACTAATAATATAAATGAGCAGTATCTTTTTAAGTTATCAATGAACAGTTGTCAGAAAACAATTGCATTAATCAAAAATTATCAATTCAATTTTTATTGAAATACTCGCTATGCTTGGTGATTTGCTGATTCGACAAGATTTGCTCGATAAAATTTCGCTCGATTTGTATAATATGGTGTCTTAACTTTATCCAAAAAATAATTTTGAATATTTATAGTCATATAACACTTAATACGATAAAAACCTTGATGTATTTAGCTCATTGTTCTATGAATCTCTCTAATTTTCTGTGAGCTTCCATGAAATATTTGAATTTTAAATTTCATTTATATTGCATACCTAGATATCAAATATTTTGTAGCTAATGTGTTAAATGTGTTAAAAAGCAGCACATTCATTTCAATTTGTGTCAAAGATGTTGCATAAAAATCTGAAATGGGGCGGGAGCACTAGTTTTAAAAATAGGCGTCTTCTCAGTGAAAAAAAAATGTTTCAAAGAGGAAAAGGTGGGTTTCCTTTTTTAAAAAAGTATTATCCGTTTTTATTGCAATAACAGGTTAATATGCAATGAATAATTTAAAAGGTTGAAGCCTTTTTTGATGTTTTTATCAGTAGATGTCCATTAATTTTGGCGAAAGAATGGTTGCAATAAGCAACAGTCTTCAAGACATAAATAAATTAGTCCAAAAATAGTTCATGCTTTAATTTTTAGAGACATATATCGAATTTTGTGCAAGGAATAAAGTAATTCAAACCTTTAGAAAAAGAATTTGTAAAATGTGCGGTTAATAGCAATTTTTTATGCTTTAATTGATGCATAGTTAGTTGCTTTTGGCAGCTTTTTTTACTAATTCATGAGTAATATTGGTTAAGTTTAATTTCAAATAAACCTCTAATGCATCGCTTGAAACTTAAAGTAATATTAATAAAATATTTTAAGGTTCAAATTGAGGTAAATAATAAAGCTACTTTACTTTAATGGACTATTCTGTTTACTACACACATGAATTTTTATACTTGAATCAAGTTCTAAAATATTATAATATTTTTTTAAAAAAACAGTAAATCTCTGGCAATTTATCTTCCAGTTGTATACTTTTGTTCATGAGAATGTAATTTCATTTTCTTTTCCACACATAAGCTCAGATAATAAATTGAATCTGAATTTTTTAGCTTTCAACAGTGAAAGAAAATCAACTCATTAAATATTTGATAAAAGAAAAAAAGTTAAAACTATTTATGGTAAAATGTTTATGGTAGAAAATGCAAATTTAAATATACGCCATTAAAATGTTTATTAATTTTTTTAACTGGATTAAAAATCAGATTCAAGTTTCTGGAATTAAAAATATGATAAGTCTATCACGTTTGAAACAAAATAAAAATGTAATGTTTTATTTTCTTTTTAAATGCTGTTTTTTATTCTTATATAAGGAGATCATTTGCAACATATGCGCAAAAATATTTGTGTGTTATAGTTATGCAATGTTCGAAATATTTGTTTATTATCGGTGTGCAATATTATCGAATATTCTTGAATAACATCAACAAAAATTCTATCAAAGCAAGGAATTATCTTTTTTTTTTTTCTAAAAAGAAAAAAATAATTCAAACTTTGTATGGATTTAAATCAAAACCATTGGGGAAAAAATCGCTGAAAGCATCTTCAAGAAAAGTAAGGGAACTATAATTATCATACATCTATCCTTCATGAGTTGCGTCAATAAACCTATCTCATGATTAGGATTATCAGGGAAGGTCCATTCGGCATGGACAAGAAACCGGGAAAAGCGCTTCCCTACTGTGATACTCCGTGGGGTTTTGTCATTGACTCCTATTGACCGCAAAATTTAAAGAATACTTACCTTCTACCTTGATATATTTATTGTTCGCGACCGCCTTCAGTACTTCTTTCTGAATAGAGCACTGAAAATGAAAGGATGCAATTCCCCTGCTTTTTACAGTCGGGTATATGGGGGGAATTCAGTAAAATTATCGGCCGCCTCGTTTAGTCACAGACCTCCCACTCGGATCTCTCAATAGCTGTATAGGCATTATTATCTGCTTAAGAATTGATGTCTGTAGAAGGTGTCCATGTGATTTAAAAAGATTAACAACTGACTTAACCGCACACATTTGCCAGAATAAGCAGCTACAGAATAGTTGATGCGTAGTTTAAACTAAATACAAGAACTCAAACGTTCTGAAATCTTGAGCCTTGTAATGCTGTAGAAAAAGAAATGTAGCAATATATGAAAACAATGAAGACTTAACTACCATAAAAATTCTAAAGGTTTAAAAAAATAAATGCGTGATAAACTTTATTTTCATGAATTGATTAACTTAATAACAATCAAATAAAGAGAAATTTTAACTTATTACATGCTATTCGCCTTAGTAGACACTCTGTTACGTAAAAAATATTCTGTATATTTGATTTCAGTTAAGTAATTTAGATATAATCTCATGTCCATAATAAAATTTGCTACATAGACTTAACCTATAAAAAAGTAAATTTTTGTCGAATTTCGAATCAGATAGGTCGAAAGGTTGACGATCTATCGGTCTATATATTCGCATTTATGAAACGCAAACTAAAATTAATGAAATTCGGTATGAAACCTTGTGCCTTAAACTTTAGTTCCGTGTGGAATTTTGGTTTCAAGTGGTCGGGGAAATAACAACGACTAAAATAAAAATTATTACTATAAATTCAACAAAAAGCTAGATTCACTTCACAGATCAGAAAACAGCAATAATAATAAAAACCAATGAAAGTTCACTCCTATTGGTTGATTATTACTTTTATACTACGCGATATATAAAATTATAAATGGCAAGTACTTTAAAATGAACTACAATTATGTATCTTAAATTAAACTAAAAAAAATTATGTCGCTTACAACTGAGTTGTGTGGATCATACTTTTTATGATATTTCTTTTCAATTTTATGAAGAATTCGAATTGAATCGAAAATGGTTTTTAATAAAATGATAAGAAACCAAAATTATACCTAAAATTACCTGATTAAAGTATCAAATAAAAATATATCTATGAAATCAAGTATGTTGATCGTATTTTCGAAATTAATATCTTTTTAGAATTTGGTGTTTTATATTATGTGAATTAATAGTGTAAAGGAATAAAAATATATATACAAATAAAATATTGCAGATTTGATTTAAGAAAAATTATATTTTATAGCTCTGAATGACTATGAAAGCACAATAAACTCTCTGAAATTCATGTGAATGTCATCTTCACATATATATCTCAGACTTTCAAAACTTTTACGCAATTTTGTACGCATGTATTAATGAAATTACAGCAATAACATAAAAATTTGCTTTCTACAAATGTCAATTCAGAATTTTTCCTAAATTATCAATTTTGAATCCTTATTTTCTTTAGTAAAATTTCACCTTTATCTAACAGCTTATACAGAATTTATTTTCTACTAATTTTTACAGGGAAAAAATGTTTAAACATCTCATGAAACAGAAAAGTAATATTGAATCAATGTAAACAAAACACCTTTTAAGAACCCATTGGGTAGAGAAAAACTATAATAGAGTTATTTATATAGGTATTATCATTTAATTTTTTGCAAGATAATGAATTTTCCACCAAAAGAAAGAGAAAACTTTAAAATGATCGAAAAACTAACCACTTCATACCTTGCAAATGCCTTTACAATTTCTTAGTAAAATCTACAACTTTCCTTCCCCCCCCCTGGTAAAACCAAAGCTTGCGGGAAAGGACAGGAAAAGTTTTCCCACTATTTAAATTACTCTTACAGCTGTATGCTAATTGCTCAGTTTATGACTAACTCGGGTGTGGGCTGTGTGTATCACAACATTTGTGGAGACCACCCGTAATAAAGTATCTCATTCGTTTATATAGCATGAAATACGTTACAAGGTGGTCCGATTACCTAGTATCATGGACCTGAATCAGCACGTGCATCTAGTGGCGGCATTATCCGCGTTTGGCTTAACACCACACGCGAAACTGTTCACGAATTCACCTCTTGTTAATGATAGACTGATCATAGAGTGTAATAAGGGCATGACAACTTTGTACAAAGAACTGCGGTGCCGACAAAGAGAAGCCGTCGCGAAAAGGCCGGAAACAGTGGTTTCGGAAAGAGTATGATTAGTATAATTCTATTTATCTAGTTTTTTAAAGATTCTTTCTGTTGAAGTATTGTTAAGCACGTGTTTTATTGCTCTTCTTTAACAAGGTCTTGCAGAATCTACTCATTCTAATGGTTATAAGAAATTGAAATAATACATTAATTGTCAAGGTGATTAATATCAAAATATCTCAGGATGTTAATATAGTTCGCCCTCAGTCTGTGTGTGCGGTCCTGTTTATAGAGTTGAGTTCTGTGGTAAAGGGATTATTGGCTGTTATTATTATTATTATTTTTTTTTTAGAAAAAAGGTTCTTGCAGTGTGTTAAATTATAATGAAAAAAACTTTTTCATGTATAAATATATTAATATTTCATATTTATATTCTAAAAAAATTGGAAAGGAAAAGATGAATAAGTAATGCCATTTATCCAACTTGTGCGTAGTTTCTTGGTCAAAGAAAACTTTCTTGACTTTGAATATCTACTGAGATGCATTAAAATATCCAAACACGTTGAAAAAAAATCGATTTTTTAAAAAAAAAAAAAAAAATTCTTTATTGGATAGATTAGTCTTTGAGCTATCCAAACCAAGTTTACTTTTGTTTCTCCCTTCATTTAAAAGTCAAGATATTAATATTTTCGTAATGATCGGTATTCCGGAAGCGGGCATTTAAATAACCGGAAATATCGATTTGAAGCCCTAAAAACATGTTAAAAATTTGTATAAACACAAATTTAGTTTTAAATCAGGAAAATGTCTTGCACAGAAAAATATAAAATGCCAATGAAAGTTTTGACGGTGTTTTGTGGAAATTTGTACCTAAAGATATCTTTGTTGAGCTCTGAATCCTAAGATTTGGGATATTTATGTCTGTAATACATTTTAACGAAGGTTTTATAAGATTACTGAATATCCTTAAGGTTGTTGGAGTGTATCCTAGTGCAAATTCAGTTTGAACGTTTGATGAGCTCGAAAAAAACAGAACAAATGAATCTAAGCAGCATGCACTGCCAAAATAAAAAAATTCCCAAAAAAAATTTTAATGAAAAAAAGGAAAATTATTAAGAAATTAGCAGCAAGAAGGTATAAGCTACAAATGTGGTGAATTTTAAGTATGTGTGCCCATAATTCATTATTATAACACGTTACTGTATACTTTGAATGCATTTTTCTCAAAACTGATTTTTACTCATTTCTTATTCACTTCAAATCAAATAGCACAAAATATAATGATCATACTACTATGAAATTTGATGGACTTTGACTTTATACTGTTTTCTAGGGAATTAACTAAAAGAATTTCAATCGATTGAGTTTTAATTTTTTAATTTACAGTCTATTGTTCAAATAATAATGCTATAAATTTACTAAATATTTTACGATAATTCTGCAACTGATTGCAAAATTTTTATTTGTTATTAAAACCATACGATTATAGTTCATTCCCTAGAGAAAACTATGTAGGTTATTTTGGTATGAGTTTTATTAGGATGAGAATAATAGTTTTTGGTGTAGCTAATTTGATTTATAAGAATTTGCGTAAATTTATGCCACTGAATGCCAATTTTCAAAAAGGTTTAAGGTTTATTTCAAATATGAACATCCTGTTACTAATTTCGAATAGTCTTAAACCCAATAATATGGTTCAAGTATGTCTATCCCATGTTTTCCTCAAAAAGTGCTCCGAACGTGTTCTGATACCTAAAAGGCATGATTTGATCAAGTAATATATATACTACTTGATCAAGTCCTGTCATATTTCAAATTAGCTAATTTTGTTAAAACCTATTCATTATTTATGTTAATTAAGTTAAGAACTTCCCATAAAAACTTTATTTCGCATTGCAAAGCGTTTTGTAAATTATTTTTTCAGTAGTAATGCAAGATTTTGTATAGTTTCGCTTCAACGTATGGTTTTTTACCTTATATAATTTATTTGGTTTTCTCTTTCTCAAGCGGTAGAGTACAGTCATAGTAAGCAGTGGTGATAAGAATAATATATACTGATAACTAATTACAAGGGAAAAAACGCAAGAAGAGTAACATATATCTATTAATTTTTTCACCATCTATCGATAATATATTGCCATTAAAAGTAATATTTCTTTCAAGTAATAAAAATATATTCATTTGCATATTTTCTCTCTCAACAAAATATTCCATTTTGATAGTTTCAGCATAACTCTGATTTTAGATGCAACGTAAACAAAACTTCCAACTTTTTTAATTATTATTTTTTTCATTTAAAATTTTTCTTCAATGCTTTATTTGTTTATTTATTATTATTATTAGTATTGAGGAAATAATTAAACTTCCCTTAATTTTTCACTTCAAATATTTTATTATACATGTATAAGCAATCGATTTTAACAAGAAGATTGAACTATTTAAAATGCTTTCAAAGTATCACAAAAATTAAAAAAATAAAAGACTTTTTCAGTCGTCCACAGAATATACAAAGTCTGCATACCTAAATATAGGAACAACCCTTTAACAAAAAATGTCAAATATATTCTCTCTAAGTATTCCTGATATATTAATCAAAATGTGTCAGTAGGTAATTTTTCCTTGTGAAATTCATTATATCTAAAAAGATATTATCTTCTAAAGTTTTCAAAGGAAATTTCAAAGTTAGTACAATTTTAAATCAACTTTTAGAATGCATTGCTAACTTTAAAAGGGCATTTTTAGTTTTCGCATACGATGATCCGCAGTAATACAAAGACGGGTAAAGCCTTTTTTTCTCTTCTTTTTTCCGCGAACTATATAAGAATTTCAATCACTATTTAACTACTAATTTGCAAATATAAAGCTGAAAATTTTAATAATGTAAGATTTTATTTAAATTTCATAATCTATCTATTATAAGATTTTTTTTATTAAATAATTTTCTTAGAACACCATACAGTCTAATACTGATTAGTATTTTTTCTCATTTTTTTAATGTGATAAAAATAAGATGTTAACTACTTATTCTGTGAATTAGTATAGTTTTGAAATAATCTTTCTGGACTTACACGAAAAATCTAATTTTAAAATTTTCAAGTTTTTAATCCAGCAAATTATTGATGTCCAAATGTTTTAAAATCCAAATACAATTCGATTTCTAAAAAATTCGATTCAAAGCAAAGAAAAGGAAAAATTCTGAAAAGAACTTAAACTTATTTCTTCCAATAATATTAAATATTAATAAAAATATTAAATAAAAATTATGCTATTATAACTTGATTCTAGTTGTTTCTATTGATCTTAATCTGTATTTTTCTTTGACTCAAAAAATTTGTTGACGTTTCGAATTTCTTTAAATTTCATTAACCAATGGCAAAAATCCATGATAACGAAACATAAATGGGAAGTCAAAATAAGATTTTTTTCTTTCTGATTCGGGCTGAATACAATTCAGTGTTGTTTAAAATGCTAAGAATACAAAGTGGTGGCATTGTTCTTGAAATCTAGTTACCTAACTTGTTATTTTGTGTCCACCCATGTTTAAAAAAGCTTGTGCTGTTCTGATTGAGATATTATTGAGTTTTGCTACAGGTTTGTGGTTAAAAGATTGTTCCGTAATATTTTGTTTTATTCAAAAAGCTACTGCATGTATCGCTGATTAACGGGTACATTCATTTAACTACTGGCAATCTTCACCTCATTTTCTAGACTCTGACTGGTTTCTTAGCTTATTAGCATAGAAATATTACGGTTTTTCCAACTTTTAATTAGACGAAAAACGGCTGGATGTTGCTGAAAACGTTATCGATAAGTTTTATTGATATTTCGGTGAGCGAACTCTTAAATTATTCAGCATATGACATAAATGCAACATCATTTAAATAACCGGATTTCTCGTTTATTAGGCTGTTAGAAAGTTATGCAACCATTTTCAGTGTTTTTATACTTTCGATCTCGAAGAATCCTAGAAAAAAAATATTGTGATATTGTATGGTATTTATTTAAAGAGTTGTTGGTAAATTCTACTCGTAGTATAATAAATATTATTTCTGAAAAATTTATTTGTTTCATCCTGTACTTTAATATTCTAGTACAATAAAAACTACTTAACAGTTAGTAAAATCAATTTGATAAATGAATATAAGCATAATCATGAATAGATGTGTTATGTTAACAAGAGTTTAGGTAAATAGTTTTTCAACAAAGGCATTGATAGATTCAGGAAGCTATTTTACAATTACATATGCATAATTTCATAAATGAATGCTATTTCCAAAATAGATGCATGCGTTTAAAAAAAAGGAATATACAAGACACAAATAAAAGCAGGGCTATATAACAAACTATCAATCTGTACTCAAGGATGCTCTAAATTAAAACTAGTCAAAGTTTAAAAATTGATTTTTTATGCTATTGAGTAGATTAAATAATTTCTTTACCACCTTCTATTTATGTAAATCTATATATGCATACACACACGCACACACACACACATACAAAAAAACTTTATGCTTTACGGGAAATTCACAAAAAAATTATTTAAATATTTGAATTAAACCTTTACAAAAAATCCTTCCAACTTTAATAACAGAAAAACAGGGGGAAAGATCTAAAATGATAGGGACAGCATAAAGGCAATTAAATTAAAATAAGCTATTTCTAACCAGCCAATTATACAGATGATACTCAAAAGCAGCTAAAGTACAATAAATATACTTATGATAAGGGAAACAACTTTGATAAAATATATTAAAATCTTGTGTTGAATTTTCCAGAAATGTTAAAAAATACTCTTTAAATAAAAGCAGCCCAATTTAATTCACAACGCTTAATCTAATCCATTTATTTAAAATTCTTATAACAATGCATTTTTTCATATAGTTACTATTAACCGCACCGCCACCACTCCCTTGATTACTTTCTATGATGAGTCTATTCATTATTGCTGACATTTCTAACTTATGGTTTAAGGACTTTTCTATAAAATATCTCCTTTAACAAATTATTCTATATAATAACAATTCAAAAATAAGTTTGTATGAATACATGTTAATATATAAAAATAAATAATTAAGAATACTATATATATGAAAAGATATATTTTTACGTATTATGTATAAAGCTGATAAAAACAAAACGAAATAAACATTGTTCATAGAAAATAAAATGTAAATAACTGTTATTAAAAATAAACGAACATTTCTTATATATAAATAAAGTTGAAATACTTTTAACATTCATTTTGAATTCAAATTAATTCTATAATCATTCTACATAGCAATTCTAATCGTAAATACTAAACTATTAATAATTTTTTTATAAAGATAATAATAAAAGAATTTTTGAAGTGTTCTAAACAGTTGAAAAATACTTCGTTCTTATTCTCTCATAATGAAAAATAAATAAAATTCCAATTATAATCAATGTAATTTTTAGCATAAATCTGTATTTTTTAAACCAAAAACCTGTTAAAAATATTGTTAAATTTCGCCAATTTGCAGAAAAATAAAACATGCCAGAGATATTTTCTGCTATAGATGTTACACAAATCTCTAAAAAATTATTTACCACAAGAATATTTTTTCAGGTGAATTGAAAAAATGATTATTCTATGCAAATAGTTTATTATGGGAGCAACAGAATAAGTCAACTTACCTTTCCTTTGTGGTAAATACTTCATTTAATTATTTACTTTGATTTTCTTCTTTAATTTCAGAATGGTTTTTGGGTATCACTCGAAATTTAAACTGTCCTTAATTTTATCATGTACGGTCAATGAAGGCAATGTTTATTTCACAGATTTCACATAATTATCACAATAGAAAAATATGATTTTTTCACCACTCTGTCAAAACAAATAAATCAGATTTAGATATTTATTCCAAAGCAGACGATAATTTTTTTTATTTGATTTAAATAGATGTTTTCTTTTCTGAGATTTTCAGAGTATAAAAAATAGAGAATTCATGATTTGTTTCTTCTTCTCTGTGGTTTCCAGCTGCTAAAACTGGAAGAGACTCATTGTTAGCTTCCGGTACTATTATTAAACCATTCTTTTATTCATTTGTGTGCAAATTTTTTTTTATTTTCATTCCTTTACTTCGGAAATTATTTTTTTCACTCCAATTCAAAATTTGACAAGTTTTGAAATTTAGCTGTTTTTTTTTCTCGTATTGAAACCTCAAGAATCTAATCCAGAAATTGAATTGTTTTGAATTCACAACTCTTAACGAGAAAAAAAACATGTTCCATCTTTTTGGTTGTAATTAATAATTTTTTAAAATAATTTTAATAATTTTCTATCCTTCCTATAAATTATTATATAAAAATATTTTTTAAAAACTGATGAACTGATTAAAATGAAAAAGAGTTGTTAAATAAAGAATAGATGCAAACTTATCGAAGCCTTTGCCGCTTTATCTCTCACTGTTTATATTCAAGTTAAGATGCAACCTTGGAGAAAATTTCAGGGATTGTTTATTTCAGCAATCAACCGCACAGTTAATAACATACATTTTAACTAGTGCATATATGACTGAAAACCAGTTCATGCAAAAATTAATGAATTTGAACATTTGTTTTAAGCAAAGAATGTATTATATATATTTAATTTAATGAGACCAATGCAGAAGTAACTGAATAAAAGCCATCGTTTAAGCCTGATCTAAATTCGTTCGCCATTTTATAATGTAATGCTACAAGCTGCGAAAGTCAGATATATAATGAATACCAAAGTTAAATCAATTTCTTAGCATATTCGATGTGAATTTGAACTGATAAAACTGAATTCACTGAGAAATAATATTTTTCTGTGTAGATTTTTGTGCCTTCAAGAGTTTTTTGTTTTTGCAAAAGACAAAAATAACATTTGTATTTTAAGTAAAATAATGTCAAGATCATATGATTCTATTATTAAGATGAAATAAAAATTATTTTCTTGTGTGAATTTCCTTTAATTTATAACATTGAAATCATTATTATTCACCAAAATAATGAAACCAAGAAATCCAAAATGTATAGAAAATATTATCAATGAACTCCTCATTATTTGACACACAATTCTAATATTATATTTTCATTTAATAGTTCAATATACAACTTTTCTTTTTCTTCTTCTTTGCAAAACAATCAATCCATATTTTAGTTTCTATTGTACATCTTACCTTCTCTATTGCGGAAAGGTTTATTTTTGTCCTTTCAATGGATTCATTAAGGGATAGTGGGCTCTCACTGAGCAAAAAGGTACCGAAGCACCCTCATGTAGGTAAGTTCTTTACAAAGTTAAGCTGCCTTCGATGTTGAACACTTTCGCGACGAGGGCGTCCTGCCGTTAAAAATGTTTACCCCTCTTTTCCCCATATACCCTACCCAGTTTAACCCCGTATTGACAAAATCGTTATGTGTGGTCCGAACATCGACTTCTGTGGGTAAGTGATAAATAACTCATTTTGTATTCAATATAGGAAGGATAGCGGTTCCTTTAGATGCTGACCACTATGAAAGAGATGGAAGATAAAACTGCCATGGTTCTCTGCAATGTGGCTATATAAAACACTAGCCGCCTTTGTCGGTCAACTTGGTCTTAATAGCTTTTCAGCAAAATAACTTCAAGCTAAAATTTTGGTCAATATATAACTCATTCTATCTTAGAAGAATTGTATCTTTTAATACGTATTTTCTTTATTTTCTATGAGCTGTCCTAAAATGCGTAAAGTAATAATAATAATAATATAATCAATCAATAAAATAAGATGAATATATACTATTATTTCAAAATTTTAACAATATAATCTGATTTCTAACTTAAAACAATGTAAAATTTTTCATACTGTATCATGTTATGTTTTTGTATCATTGTTCGTGACACATTTGATATTTGTTCATAATTCTTACTCATTTTTGTATTCTTATTGGAAAATATGCTCCCATTAAAAAAAAAGATTAAATACAGAAAAACATCTGCAGCAAATAAATTGTCATCATTGAAAAGATGATTTTTTAAACTTCAAGATGTCGTAAAAAATATTTCTTTCCCTCTCTCTTTTTAAAATATTGTAATATTTTATAAAATTGCACCAGAAAAACATTTTTTAAAAAATAAAAATAAAAATTTCAGACAAAAAAAAAATCCCTCCAAAATGCAAATTCCCACCCTCTAAAGTATCTAATTTCTTTTTTATCCTTGTGGATAGCGTTTGAAACATCTTGACCGGCTTTCTCTTAAAACTGAAATGAAGCTTTCTGCATAAACTTTTTTCTTTTTTAATTAAGTTCTTAATTTTTTAAAAGAAGTAAAATGATTACAATTGTTTTCTAAGACTAGATTTTCTAGATTTTAAATAAACTGTGAATTTCTTGGTTGTACATAATTTTGAAATGAGGTATCTTCAATATTAAAATATAGCTCTCAGTTGAATACCTTAATTTTTGAAAACTGGAAGTTAAATACCGATTTAGGCTTTAGGTCGATGAAAGTGAAAAGTAAGCAGCATTTTTCCGATGTTTGTTCCATTTAAGTTTTCATTCCTTGTAGAAAAACCTTCATAGAAACTAAGAAATAAAAATTAGTTTAAAGCAATTCTTACTATTCGTTCACACTCACCCTATAAATATTTATTTATATATCTTATACAAAATTTCAATCGTTTATAAAACACCTTTTATTCATCCACTCAAGGTAAAATATATTTTTTAACTTGTAGTAGATGACACTTGATCTCAATACAATTTTTATAGTATTAATTCATTAATTAAATTTAATTAATATTTTAAAAAGAGTTTTAGCAGTTCGTCATGAAAACTGAAATCAACTGGCAGTAGCTCAATCGGTAAAATGTAAGTTTTTCAGTATCTTTCTCGTGAAGATGAAGAATGCGAGTTCAGTTCTTGCGAAAATTGATAATTTTTTGATAATTATTTAATAAAAAGTAACTAAAACAAAAAATTTCTTTGTTGTCCTAAGTAGGATTTTTTTTTTTTTTTTTTTTTTTACATTAGTAACTTAAACTCGCAAAGTCGAGTACTCATTTTGTAAATACATTGCTGAAGCTATTCCTCCTCTCCAGAAATATTATGGATTTAAAATTTATGGAAATTATTTCTTAAAGGCATTTCATTATCAAATTTGATGTTGGTTACATATTTATTTGAAGAATAAGGAATATGAGAAGGGGACAATTATCATTAAATGAAATGATGGCTCATGAATAAAAATTCATACTCTGTGCTAAAAGTTTTTGAAGTATTATAAGCAAAATATAAAATGTATTATTCAAAGATCTATTACCAAAGATGGGATTAAAGAAGGATATTCCGAATAGGAAAGCGATTTAGTTTATTCACAGCATCATGAGCTCTGTTTGTAAATTGTTGTTAAAAATTCAATAAATTTAATATGGTTTCCAAATGAGTCACTTACAGAACTACAATCAATTTTGGAAAAATGAAAATATTAGAAATATATTTATCCGAGATTATTTATGGCAACTACTTCATCTTAGAAAATGTAATTTAAAGTTCTTCAAAATTCCATTATTGCTCAGAGTTATGCAAATCTTTAAAGAAAAGAGAGTGTGAGAGAGACAAGACAAAGAAGTTGTCTTCGTTTTTAGACATGGCAAAAAAGCATATATATATATATTTTATCATTCTTAGAATCGTTAAAAATTAATGTTTCGAACAGTGACGACAAAGAGCTACCATTAATAGTGTGATTCAAAAACAGAGTAAAGAAGCTGGAAAATGAATTTTTTCATATAATTGATTCAAAAATCTATTCAATTTTAAGCGGTTCCCCAGTAAATCCCTTAGAAGGCAGCAATCAGTTTTTATAAAAATGCTATATTAAAACATTTTTCTTTAATTTACTGCAACCGATCCATCGTAGATAATATATTTTGAAATTCTTCTGAATTCCATAACTGTACACAATATAGTTCTTTAAAAGAGAGAGAGAGAAAGAGACAAATTTTCTTTTCTTTTAAGCGTGACCGAAACTATAATTTTTTGTCACTAATAGAAACGTCGAAAATTGTTGTTTCGAACTGTGGCACAAACCGGTGTTAGCAGTTTGAAATGAGTTGTTTTTCATCTCACATGTGCACAATACTTATTTATGATTCTAAAGCATGATTTAAAATCAAAGCAAATAACAGAACTGGGAAATTAATTTTTTCATGCAATTGATTCAAAAATCTTTTCAAGTTTAAGTGGTTCCCCAGTAGATATCTTAGAGAGCAGTAATGATTTTGAAAAAAATTAATATTAGAAATTTTTTTCTAGATAATTTACTACAGCCCCATCGTGGAAAATATAGTTTGGATGTTTTCTGAATTCCATAATAGTACACAATTATGCAAAGAAGGAGAAATGCAAAAGTGAGAGAAATTGTTTTTGCTTTTAAGCATGACAAAGCACGTAATTTTCTCTCATTAATCGAATCGTCAAATATTGATGTTTCGAAATATTAACCATTAACAGTTTGAAATAAGTTGTTAATTGTTCTATTTGTCTCCCATCTGTACAATGCTTATTTGTGCTTTTAAAGCATAATAAAAAAGCAAAGTAAATAACAGAGCAGTAAAATTAATCTTTTCATATAATTAATTCAAAATTCTATTCCCCAGTAGATCACTAAGGGGCCCGATGACCTCGTGGTAAGGTCTCGGCTTCGGAGTCGGAATGCTCCAGGTTCAAGAAACGATTTCAAAGAAGAACTAACAAATAAGTCGGCCTGGTGTACGTTAAAACTTGAGCCAAACGTCTTTCCGTTGGTATAAAGGGGAAGTTTGGAGAAGCCTTTCACGTTATCTGATTCCGACTCAAAATAACGGTGTTCGTCCCAAAATAGACCTAGTATTGCTTCAAAGGCGGAGTTAAGTACTCTGAATAAAATCACTAGATAACTTAAAGAGGAGCTATCAATTTTGGGAACAAGTAAAATTAGAAAACTTTTTCCTATATAATTTACGATAACAGCTTCTTTGCAGAAAATTCAGGTTGGAGCTCTTAAGCATCCAATTGTGCATTTTATAATTGTAGACCTTTATGTAATTATCAAGAATTACGTTCTTTACCATTATAGAAGTCTTTAAAGAAGAGAGACAGAAGATAAAGGAATTGTCTTTGCTTTTTGACGTGGCAAAAAAAAAAAAAAAAAAAAAACATAATTATCTGTCATGGATAAAATTTTCAAAAATACATGTTTCAAACAGTGGCAAAAGCAACTATGAACAGTCTGAAATAAGTCATTAATATTGTTATTAATCGTGCGTAATAATTTATTATATTTGTTATATTTAAAAACAAAGCAAATAACAGAGCCGAAATACTAATTTCTTCGTATGATTAATTCAAGAACCTATTTTTTCCATAATGGTCTTCACTCATAAAAGATATTAAAAAAAATAAAAACAAACAATGATTGCCAGAATATCATAAGGATTATTTTCATAACCTTGTTATCTGAAAATGAAAACGGCCATTTTTGGAAAAGATCTAACTTGTGATAGTAGCAATTCCAAGAATTTGAGACTTAGTCTCCGTTTCTGCCAAGCATGTAAAAGGCGGCAATATTTCTTTATCCCTGTTCTATTGTACTGCCGATAGCGCCATTTCATAGATAAAGTGAGTTTCGTCACAAAAGATGACAAACAGAATCTGAAATGGAAATGGGGACTCCTTTTTTGGTATTGAATACCGTAGCACCAAAGGACTGGATTCTTAAAGATGGATATCAGAAATTCTTTCCTTCTGGAATTGTTTGTCTAGAGATAATCATTTACTGATTTATTTTCTCAAGTAAATTCTTGTTTAGTAAGTCCTTTTGTTGGATTCATTCCTTATTTACAAACTTATGGAATACTTAGCATTGTGATTATTAATCCTTTTGGTAAACGGCTTATGTAATACTTAACATTGTGATTATTAATCCTTTTGGTAAACAAGTATGTTGTAATATTGATAATTTAGCTTTTTTAAATACTATTCTGTATTCTCAAACATAATTTTGCAAATTTCTAGAAGTGGATATAATGCTTGGTTTGAATTTGATCTTCCAAGATAAAGAATTTGCTTATGTGATATTTGTGAAATCAGACTTAAAGACTAATGTAAAAATATTTCGAATTGTTGTTTTTATTAATATTTCTTTATCAATTTAACGAAATTTCAAAAATATTTATTTTATCATCAAAAGTTACAGCATTAATAATTCTTCTAGAAAAATACTTGCATCAAATGTGATTCTGATATAATGTAAAAAGCATATGGGATCATTTTTTTCTCCTTACAAATTCAAATATCAAACATTATAAGAGCATTATTATAAACCAAAATAATGAAAGACGAGTAGAACTGAGTATTAATATGCAATATCCAATTTTTAGAAACAATAGCTTTACAGGAAAAAAAGTTGAACCATTGTTCATTTCTTCTATTTTTTCCTTTGAGAACAATTTCTTAAAAAGTTAAAAGCATGCATTAGTGAGTATGTTAAACTCAAATATTGGAGCAAAGATTTAAAAGATTATATTGGTATCAATGCAGAAGTTTTTTTTAAAAAAAAAAAATTAATTTCCTAAATTTATAAAAGGATTTTTTTTCCTAATATGTTAATATGTCATGTTATTTAATTAAAGATCTGCATTGAAATTTCCCAAATTAATTTCTTTGCAAATTCGGAGTATTCACAAATTTGCAAATACCCTAGTTAGATATGTTAACAGTCTTGAAATGCTTAAAAATAAAGTCAGTATTGCTAATAAGTAAATACTTTTTATACCGATGAATAACTTTTACTATCGAAAACCACTAAACTTCTTATACTTCGGTTTACTAGAGACGTTAAGTTCGGCTTAACATCAGTAGAATTTGAAAGAAAATGACGCAAACAGTAGAAATATTAGACTTGATGGCATGATATTTAGTAAAAAAAATCATAATTTCAAATTATCATCACTTTTCATATTTCATGATATCCAAGCACTCCCATTACTTCATAAATGAATACCATGTTATTCTGATTATATGTTTACCCAAGAGTGACTGTTAAAAGATATTACAATTTTTTAAAAAAGTTATTTTGTTCATAAACATCCTATTTTTTATTATTATTTCGAAGCGATGTATGAAGTTTATTAAATTTCAGACGAATTAAATAATGAAAATCATGTAATGCATAAACAATATATGATATAAATAAATCTTTTAATAGTTTTATCAGTTATGTGAATATTATTTGTCAGAATATTATGCGAATATAGATGTGATGATACAACAGATAAAAGTATCAAAGTCCTCGTCTCTGCACACTTAATTCTTCTTCCAGTCAGCTTGATAATGATTGTACAAAAATGTAAATCAAATAAAATGTACCATAAACCGTCTGCAACAGTTGTTATTTTTTATATGTAATAATTAAAAACAATTGACCTCTTTCAAAAAAATTCATCTTAATAACATTTTAAAAAGTGCCTATTTTTTTTTGAAGAATGACTTTTATGAAAACAAAATTCATGATCAATAAATTACATGCATTTTTGTTAAAACCGAAATTCGTAAATAGCCAATAATAATAACAAACAGAGCGAAATTTATTTTGATGGTGGTAAAGAAAAAGGGTTGAAAGAAATCTGTCAGTCAGAAGTAGAATTTGGCTCTTTGGTAGTTATAGTGCCTCAAATTCCAGCGGAATAACAGGTTATTTTTTGTCTTCAAATAAACTGCCAAGCGATGCCTCCATGAACTGCATGCAAAACAGATCCGATCTGCACTTCCCTTGTTTGCTGATTAATTTCCTGCCTTATTTTAAAATCTTTATTGCATTTCCCGCCATCTTTGTAAATCATTGAACTCTCAAAGTAAAAAAGTAAGCTAAAAACAACGAATTCTCAGAGAGGAAGATTAATCAAATTCATTTTTTTTAAAGTAACTATAAAAAATAATTGATATGATTGTTACAACTCTACAACTGTAATGGACGATCCACTCCAGGAAATAAGATGATGCTTTCTTAGATGCAATTCATAAAAAACTGTTATTGGTCACGTTTTTTTTTTTTTTTTCGTTTTGAAATTAATATTTTAAATTAATTTCAAATTTGGTATTTAATTTGATGTTATTTCATAAAGAAATCAATTTTTTTTTTAAATTAAATGCTCCACGACTTAAGAATTGAATTAGTATTAAATAACAAGTTTTCCGAAGCAAGCATGTATTATAGAGCACTTTTGTTGTCGAATCACTTTAAACCGTCTTTTGCATTAGTCAAGATAATATATAGACTGTATGACCCTCAAATCCTAACGCTTGCTGTTCGTGCCCTCTTAAAGGGGTTACTTGGTCAGAGTGGACAGTGGCTACAGCGGACATGTGAGGGGAGCTAGGTGGGCAGAGCAAACATTCTTGCACCTATTTGTTGTTTCCCTATGGGGATTGCACTTTTCTAATATTTATTTCTCTACAGATTTTCACAAAATCCCTGAAATTTGTTTATACCCTCCGTTAGATCATCACTATTAATTACTATGAATTTTTAATGATAATGGTGCTACTTACCATTAATTTTTAAATATTTCTCCAAAAGCTTTTATTTTTATTACTTTTCGCTATGTTTAAAATACATACGCACTATAATATTGTAACAATTTAATATAAATAATTAAATTTCATTGGAAAAAATGTATTTATCTTTGTAATTCGATAATCGAGCGCAAAAATAGAAAATCGGTAAAAAAGCGCCAGCGGTGAAAAAGCGAAAGTGATTTGGCGCTTAAAATACTGTTTTAAATTATATTTGTGATTTTTAGAAATATTTATTTACTTATTTATCTGCACCCTTTATCTGTTCTAAGGTGGTAGTGGGGGGGGGGATTTGTCCGCCTTAATCACGATGAGTTTTGGGGTGTTCGCTCTGATCACGAAATCTTATGTGACCGCTGTAGCCACCTTCACTGTAGCCACACCACCCTTAAAGAATTGATTCTTTTCCAAGGAGAAATATCGGACATATTGAAGCACTTGCTATTGAAGAATACCCGTTAACAACAAGCCATTTAGATGGACAATAAGAACAAAAAGTGTTATTCAGCTTTTCCTGTGAGCGATGGACATAACCCATCACAACAAATGTTTAGACTCCGCTCTCCAACGTTTTGTGCTTTTTGTAGCATCTTTACTGGGGTTGAGATGTGTCAGTCTAACGTATTGAAAAACATCAAGTACCTAATACAGACTAAGGTATTCGATTTCAGTTTTTTTCTTCTTTTTCTTTCGGTGGTAATATTATATCAGTCTGACATAACATTACTCGATCAAACAAGTAAACCTGATAACACGACAGCACGACTTAAATTTATGAAATTTGGTATATGATTTTGTGACTTTAAATGTAGTTTTATGGCAAATTTTAGTTTTAATCATGAAGGAAGAATGTTTTTAAAAAACAAATTCGATTTTTAGATACGTTGAATCCATATAGGAATTAATCGCCAAGAATAATCTCCATGGATCTAACAATAGATTCAGTAAAAACGCTGAATTCAGGCCAGAACGTGAACTATTGAGCGCCAATGCCATGAAAGGAGTTGACTTAGATAAAATCTTTATAAGGGAGTATGCGAGGAAGTTTTAAGAAAACCACTTCCCTTGTTTGATTAATTGAGTTATTATCAATAATAAAATGCACAAGTTAAAAACAAAGTTTTTCTAACAGTTGTTTTCTATTTGAAAATGCGTAAACATCTGCAAAAATTTCTCTAAATGACATTAGATGCACAATATTTTTATATATGAATAAAATACAGCGTATCAGGGAAATAAGATAGATAAGCCCATTTGCAATTGACATACAGTTAATGTGCATTTTATGTAATAAAAAAATGCAGCTTTATCAAAAGTTGTTATAAAATGTAGCGTTCCTTAAAATATTTAAATAAATTATTATTTTCGTTCGTTATGATCTACGATAAGGTGACAAATTACAGATCAGCCCATATTAGTGAGCCGAATTAAAAATTCATTTCAATGACTTTGAAATAAAATATAATATTTCCTTGTTGACGTCATTCACAACAGAATGATCTGTCAGGAATACAAATATTAAAAAATAAAATACCAAAATCTTGCGAATGTTATCTAATCGATCTTAAAATATAAGAGTTTTTTAAAAAATTGAGCTGTTCGGTGGTCTCAATGTGAAATGATGTAAAACAAAACTAAGGTTACTTTTCCTTCAAAAATATCAATTTTTTTAGTAAAAAAAAGTCATATTGATAAAAAATAATTATACTATAATTAATAAAATAAAAATAATAAAAATCACATTGGCAATAAAAAAAATTATAAATCACACATTAATTATTTTAAATTTAATTTTATTCATCATATGAAGTTCTTCAGTTCGTATTAATTTTTCCATCTTTGGTTTACTAAATAATTGTGAGGATAAAATTAAAATCACAAGTTAGCATTTTTTAACTTCCTTATCTCAGTTTATAGAAAACAATATTCATTAAAAATATCTGCAAATATAGTGTGACAAATGAACTCTCAAATTAATTAAGAAACAATTCAAAATGTGATTTCTATTAGCATAACTATTTCGAACAATTCTTTATGTTTTCCTATTCCTATATGTATTATGATTAAAATACCACAGATAGCAAATTTAAATAATAAATAAATATAACAAAAAAAGTGAACACCCATCATTATTAATGATGTCGCTTACTTATTTATTTCTCAAAGCATGGATTGCACAACAAGCAGACGTGGTGGTCTGGTGGTAAAATTTCAGCTTCGGAGATTTTAAGAACCGATTACATCGATGGTCCGATTCATGACGCAGAATATAGCATTGTAGGTTCAACATCTTTTCACCGGCGCGGAAGTGTTAGTTGTTGCCACTAGTATCATTAATTTATCTCACCGCATCATAAAAGCATGAGGTTTATATAAGCACATTCCTTTTTGTGGTTTCAATACGGGTCCCAGAAATCAAATCAAATCAACCTCTATTTGAGCACCTTTTGATAAAAGGAATAATCATTGTTTTTCTTTTTAATAGTGGTTTACAGACACTATGCCTGCGTCCTGGCGTAGGGATAGCGTGTCTCCCCCTTGATTTGTCTTCCCGTTTCGGACATAGTTGTTCATCTTCTGTGTTCTATCTATGAGGTGTGCGAATATGCCCCCTAGTAAAATGTGAGGTTGTGCAAGCGAATGTGAAGCATGTCTTAGCTAAGTCTTACTCTTGGTTTTAGTTGGCACTGCTGGAAAAACAAGAGGCGCTCCCTCGGCTTAAATCAGTGGGCCTAAAAAGAACCATAAGTAACAATAACAACATGACTCCATAGATACAAGATTCAATAAAAAGTCAGATGAGATTAATTTTTCTCAAAAATACATATTCGTAGGCAATCAAAAAAATTTTCATTAGAGCTATAGATTACAAATGTTCGGACTTCTATTCTAAGCAGCAAAGACGCGCGAAAAAATAAAAAAAACATGACGAATAGTTATACTTAGTAGAATATATTTTATGTTAATATAAATTATGTAATGCAATAAGATATGCAATGCAACATGTATTGGTTCTTTCAAAGATAATGTGTTGTTGTCTTTTATGGCACTTGTCATAGACAAGGCGGCTGACGAAGTCAGTGATTTCAATCCGAAAAAGCATCTTTTGTTTTCAATAGCGCCGTTTTTGACCAAGAGTAGTACATCTTAGCTGATCGTCACGACCCTTTTTATGGGTTCATTCATGCATTCTTCAAACTTCAATTCATGCATTTAATTCAATCATCCACAGATCGTAATTTCGATCTGAATCAGAAAACGACATCTCTGAACCCATACCCCCCGGTGGTATTGTCTCCAACTGGACTCTCTGTGACCACGCCAAGTTTATACGTGCTTTCAGCCATCGCAAACAAGGGATATCTTCAGCCGACGGTGTTCGAACTGACAGTGTAAGGGATGCGAATCCAACTCAACTATCTCTGCCCTTGAAGGTAATATAGTACTTCCCATTAAACCTTAAAAGTCTTTTATTATTATGATCTGTTAATGAAAGATTAAAGTATCTAATCTAACTTTTCAGATAAAATTTTAACTAATACGGTAATGACCGTTTTAGGAACATTGACGGAAAGTATATTGGTCATCGAAAGATGCGTAGACAACAAAATGTAGCCAGAAAGTGCTGTATTATTAATGATTATTTTATAGCTAATATTTTAGAATCCAAACGAAGAAGAAAAAAATCAATAGTATAAAAATATTTTAAAGAGTCATAGGGATCTTTTTGGTGCTGCAAAGATTGATCACAGTGATTTTATTTTGAAATCAGTGATTGGAGACAGGAATTTTTAGATAAAGAATTGTATATGAATATTATCTGTATTTTAAGTATTTTACCTGTATTTTAATTATTTTATCTGTATTTTAAGCAGGTATTTTTTTTTTCAACTTATAACTTTATTTTGAATATAAAAGTATATATCTTTTTCTTATATAACTGGGGGAAAAGTCATTGCTATTCCAAGTGCATATTTAAGTAAGGAAAAAAAATATGAGAATGTTAAGTGTTGAATGTACCAATGGTTTTAAGAAGGAAAAAAATCAGTTGTAGGTAGAAAAAAATTAATGAAATGCTCTTAATGAAGATAGAGTTTCACGTTAATATTTAAATATATTAAAAAAAATTTATGCCCTGAAATGCCGGCATATAAACACGCAAAAAATCAGATTCCATTTCTTTAATCCTTTATAGATTGTTTTTTTTTTAAATCATTCATTTATTTGTGCTAAGATTTCCCATCCGACTTGAAACTTAGAATTATTAATATTCTATTATATTCAGAGTGTTCACTTTAATGAATAGTAACCAAGCAATTTAATATAAATCTTTTTATATTAAAATAGCTGAAATAGCGTCAATAGCTGAAAACTAAACAAATACAAGTGCTTATATTAATTAAATTAGAAAAATGTTTTAATTGAAGCTAATATTATATTCTGCATTATTTGAATCAATAATAATAGCTTAAAAATTGTAAATAATAGTTAAGAAATTAGTTATTCTGACACAATTAGAGGGGTTATTTTAGTATGAATTTTTAAACTTAAATTTAGTGTTTCATTGGTTTTGTATTAACAATGCTAGTAAATTAAATATATTTAAAATCTTCTGAATTTGTTCAAATATTCATTTCATTGATTGTAAGAGTTGTTTAAGAAAATGCAAATCTAAAAATTAAGTCAAATAAATGTAAAATATTGTGTTCCCAAATGAAGGAACGGGGAACAATTTAGGGCATCACCAAAACATCCACCTGTTTTTATAACTTATTCAGTATTCCTAAGAAAAGATTCTTAGAGAAATTATTTTTGATTTATTTTTAAATTTAAATTTTATTTTATGAACTTTTAACTAACTCACACTTATCTATTTCGATATTTACTTTTTACTTTGGCAAATACAGAAAATTTTTCGAAAAAAAAAAAAAAAAAAAAGCATTACGAGTGAAAAAACGTTTTAAGAAATCTTTCCTCAGACCGCATTTTATTCGTAATTGAAAATACTCGTTCAAAGAGTTTGCCGACGTTTCTACTAGCCACAAAGTAACAAATGCCAAACATACAAATCCACTCTCAGGCGTTCAGGGTATTTTCGTGTTCCTTTTTCATTTCAGTCTATCTTTTTTTATTCGAATTTTTTAACCCGATTATCAAAATCTTAAAAAGAAAAAAAGAACAAACACACTTTTTTAACGAGAGAGAATAGAAATGAAATGAACTGAGACTTCGGGAAATTTGAAAGATAAATGAAAGTATGAAGCCATCATCTTTTATGTGATACTTTTCAAACTTACTTTTTGCTATCTTTTCCGGTATTTCTTTTCATCTCAGCCAAATCGAAGCTAATTCGCCAAACGTATCATCCCTGCTCTACTGTTTATTGTTGCAATCAAGTCCGGTAAATGACTTGGAAATGGCTCAGGGTCAGGTATTTAAAAAACGCATCTTCCTAATGTTAAAACTGAAACATCGGCTAATAACGGTGACTCACGGAAAGTACTTTAGTGTTGATTCTTTTATTAGTTGATGAATATTTTTGATCGTTTGTTCTTCCACACCTGCTTGTTCCTTTTTTTTGTTTTTTTATCGACCTGTTGATAATGATAGACGAGTAGAAAAAACTTCGTAGCGTTGCCTCTAGTTCCTGGAATATTATTGCTCGAGTTATTGATTTAATTAAGGTTACGTTTTAAGAAATAAACTCTTTAGTTACTTCTTCTTGAGAAATGGCCTTCATATGTTTTTCGCCTATTAATGTATGATTTATAATGAAAAGAAATGTAGCTTCTTTCATGTTTACTATCTGGAAAGCGTTTTGCAATCTTTAAATGAATAAAATATTGTAAGAATAATTTACAACATAATGCCTTTTATTTGCATAATGGCAGGCAACATAAACACATGTTACCGTTGAAGCTCGAAAGCCGTTAATGTGCAGATTGACTGATTTTCTCTGCTAAAGTACAGAATAAAGAGTTTCCCACTTTTTAAAATAGGTAATGTGCTTCCACATTACTAAGTTCAAAAGCATGTTTTGCTCATTTCCTTTCTCTACCTTTTCAACTGATAGTTCACAAAGAAAACGGTAGCAGTTTCTAATGCAAAGCATCCAAATGTCGATGAAGAACTTAGGAGAATCAAAATATCCTACATCGACTGCAAAAACAGATGATGATTTTAGTTGCTCGATTTTAGCTGGGGTTCTTAGCAAAAAAGAGCACGAGTTTTATAAACGATACTAAAATGGGTAAAACAACTGTATGCGAAATCTGAATTCAGTGTTTGTAAAGAGAGATTTTTAATGAAAGGAGATGTCCTTGTTGTAGAAATATTCTTACATCATTTATGCTAATAATAAAGCTCAATGTGTGTGTGTTGGCACTCTACAGGATCGTGGAACCTATAGCTACCAAATTTGGTGCATGTATACCTTGGAGATCGGGAATGTGCACCTCGGAGCCCCTTTTTTATGTTTAATTTGTATTAATTAAAAATTAAGCGAAATTTCGACGTTTTTCTGCTATAATTTCCGAAAATATTACCGCACAAACAGGATTTTTACATGATATTAAAGATAAAAAAATTAGCCTTCTAATAGTATCAGTGTTTTAACATATAACTTTAGCTTCTATTTTTAACGTATTTTTAAAGAAATCAGCATGTTGCCATCCCTATTGATGGAAGTTCAAAAAAAAAAAAAACTATATTGCAAACTAGTAAGTTATGTGCAGATTATCTATGTAATTTGAGAATTGAAACTGTTTTCCTCACTTTAGCGGACCACCGTAGTTAATTTGCAGATTAGCTAGCTTATCTGAACATTAATTGATTTCTGCACTTTAGCTGTTACATATACACTAAATGCAATAAGAAATGCATTACTGTAACAAAAGAAAATGGACATCAATCTAATAAGATGTTTAATGCTTCAAGAAATATGTGCAGCTAAAATTATTGAAAATTACCCTTAGTCATCAGAGTGAATCATTTAAAAACATTTGATCATTCATAATTTCAGATGATTAATTACGTTAATTAATTAAAAAGTGACCAGTCGATTAAATAACTTAATGAGTAGATCAGAAAATGGTACTACTGGAGTATCATTTAAAAATTGCAGAGTACTTTTTGCTACAATGAGGATGAGAACTTGTTGAACATGTAAGTTCTCGATTCGATTTTTCTGACCTGAAAAGTAACCTTAAACAGGCTACTCCGACCTGTCCGATGGCACACAAAAAAATCTGAATGACCGCAACAGCAACATTGGAGGGAACTGTGGTTGAGTCCCAAGACAATCACAGGCCATGGTACGACCTTTCCCTTGGAAAGTATGCCCCGTCATAAATTGGAAATATCCGATCCCCACTTTTTTTTTTTTTTTTTTTTTTTTTGCATCCACAAGGATGGAGAGGACCAACCACAATAAAACTTCTCATCTTCAATCTTCAATTATGAGGTGCCCCCCAACGGAAGAAACCTGTGGAGTAATCTTGAGCCACATCTTAAGTAAATATGCATCAAATGTTTCATTTTTGTTGCAAATAATCCCGAGCTAAGCAAAAGTTACTTATTTTTTCCATATTATTTCGAATTTTTGCTTGAAAATTTGCTTAATGTTTCATAACTTTTTTTTATAGAATTTATAAACTACAAATCCATCATTACTTCTTATTAAGAATTTGAGTAATGAGTTCCACATTCTTCTGGCATAGCAACAGGAATCTTTTTTCATAAGTTTTAATTATATCGGTTCTTAATTTTCCCCCCATAAATTTTATCATCATAAACCACAAATGTCTTTGCATTTATTAAATTCAGTCGAGCCGGCTATCTGGCCTAGGGGAGCGCATCTTCACTATGATCTGGGTGTCTTAGGGTTCGTGTATTAATTCGGGCATGATTGTTCTCTACCCTGTTTTCTATCTGTGAGGTGTGTGAAAAAGCTCCCTGTAAAAAGGATTGTACAAGCGACTGTGTGTGTCACCTTCATATGAGATAAAAGTTAAGACTTTTCCCTCGGGTACTCACAAGGCTTTGCCCTCAGAAGTTACTGTACTCTCAGCTTAAATCGTATATATTAGTCAGCAAGCTTACAGGTGCCAGAAATACTCGAAAATTCAGCAGTAAAATAATAATAACTTTTTACTTGTAAATACCACTTTCCAGGGCTAATTATTATTTTTCTTAATAATTTAAATTTAATTTTCTGCTTTAAATCGTCTTATTTCTGAGAGAGAGAAAGAGAGATGTTTTCGATAAATTTTACCGAATATATCCGATTTCCAACTTAAAAACTTATTTTGCATTGCTGATTTTCAAGAACCAATTCTTCAGGAAATGGAAACTTATTCTTCAGGAATATTGTGCTAAATAATATATTAAGCTAGAACATTATTATCTTTAGATAAACATCAGAAAATAATAAAACATTTCAAAGGAATCCAAATACTTTGGGCAAAGAATTGCTGGCTTATAACATATTTGCGGTTAGTTGACCTAATTTTAGTAACCTGGCAATTCAAGCATATACCATGATTTTGACCTCTGCTTGTTCTCATTCTTACCAACATTCATCTAAAACACATGTATGTTTATATGAACTTTGTTTCAAATCTTAGCATATAAGCAGAACGAGTCACAATTATTCAATAATTTGTAGGTCAGACAAGTACAGATGAGTCATTTTGTCTTGTTTAAGTAGTATAAAGTATAGAGACAGTAAAAAAAATTCGAACTCGAGATTTTGACGTAACTCTATGTTTTAGACCTCCCCGAGTTAGAAAAGCCCTTTTTTGGAAAATGTCCGTCTGTCTTGTCTGTGATAAAGATAACTCAAAAACGATTTCACCAGACAGGTGAAATTCGGTATACGGTAATTACAAAACTTTTCGATTTCAATCAAATTTTGAGTAAAGTCTATTTAGGGAAAGTATGTCTGTCCGGTTGTTCGATTATAAATTAACTCTATGATTGCAAAACGAAGAGAGTTAAATCTATTAAATTCGATACAAATTTAACCTCTATAATATACACACCAGTCAAAGTTTGAGTGAAATCTAATTAAGCATTGACTGTCTGTCGAGTTCCAAGGATTTAAATATACCAAATTTGGTATTAGATTTTTTTTATTACAGTACAGCTTTGCTTGAAATTTTTGTTTCAATTGGTTGAGAAAAACATGTCTAAAACACAAATTCGATATTTGGTTATTTTACTGAATGTTTACAGATTAACCACCAAAACGCCCACCATTGACGACTGGAGATATTCAGTAAAAATGTTAAATTCATGTAAAAATTAAATATTTCGTAACTATTGTACTCCAATGCCATGTAAGGCTTTCTTTGTCCTGACAAATTTGTTAGAGAGTATACAAGAAAATTGTGTGGAGGCCATTGCCTCTGGTTTATTCTGGAATCAGTCCTGAGTGCAATGTTAAGAGAAGTCACTCTGGTGGTGGCGCTATCAAAGGAATTAAACAATAGATGTTATGAAAATGTCAGCAAGAATATAAATATTTGTGTAAACTTTTGTACAAATATCGTCCTGTTCTCTTGTTCTGTCATTTTATCATTAGATATAAATAAAATAATAATGCTCTATATTATCTCTTCAAACTTGAAGCTGAAAGCTATGTTGAGAGCTATGTTAAGTATTGCTGGTGGTCAGAAGTGGACATGTACGATTGAAATAATTGTTCCAGATTGGTTTTCCACCAAATAGGCTCGTGCTAAAATTTTGCCTGCTTTCCACTTATTTTGGTGGTATAACGAAGGTGGCTCAGTGACAGCATATGTCCTTCTGCTACTGATGAATAGCACTATTTTAAATTATCTTGAGTTAAAAAAACAAAAAAAAAAACTTTTTATGACCTTGTAAATACGATAATTCTAAAATTAGAATGGAAATTAATTTGACTTACAAGTTAAATTTTAGATGTAATCTTCATTCCTAAGTTGATATTTGGCATCAAATTCTGGACGAATTTCGGCAACATCAAATTTGTCCTTCCTTCTATATGATGTCAATGCTAAAATAATAATAATGGTTATTTTGATGCAGAGATAGATGAAATTTGTTTTACAATCGGAATAATCAGCATCCAGTTTGGAATTAAATGTCTATCTTAATGGTAGCCTTTTATCTACTCTTAAGAATACGGTATCTCAAAAATATATTTTTAAAAAATGGAATTCAACCCATGCCTTGTTATTAGGTTTCGTCAAATTTTTATAAAAGTTGGTAAAAAGGAAGGTTCCAAAATGAATACTCGTTCAAACCTCCTCTCCATTACATGATGAAGCTTATAATAAACTTTATAATGCTATAACGCACCATAATTGCATGCTTAAATGAGAAATCCAAAGAGAGAATTTCATTTTTTTTCTTACTTTACCTATTAACAGTAGTAATCTTAAAACCGAAAAACGAATAAATAAAAAAAAGTTTATAGACTAAAATAGTTTCTTATTAAAACTTTTTACATCGTTCTTACACGTAGATCCATAAGAGACATCCATAACTGCCAATTAAAACTTTCTAAATCGTTCTTACACAGGGATCCATAAAATATATCTAAAACTGCCAATTAAGCCCAGAGACTATCGCTCCCTTCCTTGAAAATTTAATTTCATCTTGAAAGAAATGCGTTTCAAAAATCTTTACTTTTGTCTAAATTGACATTGCATTTATGACCAATATTGCTTATTGCTTGGTTTTGTATTCTTGAGTATTCTAGAAATTAGAGGAGTGTGTGTGGGTGGGGGAGTTAATCTGAATTAAAAGATTTGAATTTGGACTCTGCATTTCCAACATTTATTTTTAACTTTGCTCACATTATTGGATATACTTATGCAGAAATTTCGGTTTATTTTTTTTAATGTTTCAGATGTATCATTTTAGGAATGCATATAATTTAAAAATCCAATTATTGTTGGTTAAATTTTTTTTCAAAATAAAAATGCTTTCACATTAGATCTTGAAATTAAATATAACAGATTCCAATTCTTAAAAGTTTTTTGATAAATTTTATTGAGTTCTAGTACTGGAATTAAACGAGATCTACGAAGTATAGACCATATAATTTATATGTCTGAATAATTGCTGAACTTTTTCTAAAGCTCCATAACAGACCAAAATTGAAAACTGATACTTAGTACCAAACTTAACTCACATTCAGACCCACATGTGCAAGATGTTGTCAGTTTAGTTGAGTTTTAAACCAAGGACGATCAGTGAGTGTAAGTGGGGCCTGGGTGTATAATATAATTTTTTCACCCCTCAATCATCATTATTAACTTAACGAAGGATAGCCATGCTTCTGGCATGATTTTATTTTTTTAAAAATGGAATAAACGCACAAAATTTTTGTCTCCATATCGCCGTCTAGATTGACCTCTGCAGCATTTATAACCCTTTTTTTTTCCTTGCCACTATGTTATTGGAGTGATCCTATCAGATATCACCATGGCTATAATGCATATCAATATTGAAAAAGGAAAAATATCCTTATAATATATTGAATACAGTAAAAAAAATGTCGCTTTAAAAAAAATCAATTCCATTGATATTATATAGATTTTAAATAACAATTTAAGGTTATAAGGTCATAACATTACTGACCAAGTCCATGTCTTCCTACAAAAAACGTCAAATGGAGCAACCCGAAAGTGGTCTTTTTATTATTTTATCCAACAAACCTCCTCGGAACTTATTTAATGGACCACAAACAACAGAGGAATACTCGAAACTAAGTATTATGTCTTCTTAGAATAGAGTAAAATCGCACTTTTTCTTTCGGTGACCTTTAACAACCGTTGTAATGCGTTGTAGTACTTCTTGTATGCACATCGAGGGCTATTAGACCCAAAAAGGTGGGGATGGATTCTTTAGAGGGTTGTAATCACGGCATAAGCCACAGGAAAAGAAATCCATTAGGACAAAAGAAAAGATCGTAATTGAGCTACTGATTCTATGATTAGAGTCATTGTCGAGTGTTCAGGGAAGGAAGTTGCACCTGGGTTTCATGGCTTTGTTGAGGTAGTAAAGAGGAATAAATATTTTACCCATTTTCTCCGCCTTGCGTCCAGATATCTCAAATAGTTGAGCTCGTTTATTGTGAAAAGATTGTCTGTGAACGAGGTATTATCATTTTTCTGCATTCAATTTTTTGTGTGGAGGCGGGTTACGATCCACTCTGCTTTATTTATTTATTTACTATCATCAATAGTACTGTTCGTTACATTATGCGGAGACGATTACTTTTCGACGATTCTATCCCACTAAAGGGTGATAGGAGGAAGGATGTGTGCATTTCCGGAATTTACTTTCTTGTTAAATGTAAATATTTCCACCTTTCATCTTTCCCCTCACCCCTATTTTGTTGAATAAAACCAATTTTAAAGCTTAGAGAGAAGAGCGGTTGGTTTTAGAATTCGTTTGCAAACAAAAAAGACTATGAGTCCCAGTTTTATTTCAAGTATAAAAGAAGCTTTTAGTTTTTAGCTTTAGTTATATTAACTTCCCGTTTTAAAGTAACACCAGGACTATTTTGGAACGGACCTCGTAATTTTGAACCACGGTCAGATGACGAGGACGACACCTGAACAGGCACCCCCCTCTTCACACCACGCCACACCAGCGAGAGGACGTTTGGCCTGACAGATTTAACGTGCAAGAGGCCCCCTCACACGACGGCTTTTCGGTAGAATCGAGTCTCGAACCTAAAACCATCCGGTTCCGAAGCCGAGACCTTACCACCAGGCCACCGCGGCCCTATCAAGATCAAAGAATGACGAAGAAATCCGGAAATGCTTTCATCCTTCAGGGTCTCACTCCTTCAAGAGATAGAATTGTCGAAAAGTGGTAGGCTCAGGATACTGTCTTGTTCCTTAATTTCACCATCAGGCCACTGCGGTCCCGTATAAAAGAAGCAGCGTATGTATTCTTCCCACGATCTTATAACATATCCCAAGCAGAATTTATTGCCTTACTCCTTAATTAGACATTTTTTAAATCATATGACCATCTGATGTTGTTTTGATTTGAGGTTTTTGAAGCCTCAAATGCGTAGGCAACAAATTGGCAATCTATCTCTTTTGAGGCATCACTTTTTCGCTTTTAGGGTTATTAGAAAATAATGTGGAAGATTGTCACATTTGTTGATTTATCGCCAACTATAGACACAACTTGATTAATTAATAAAATTAAGTCCTTTACAGGGTTAAAACGGTTTGAAACAATCACGAGAATATCAAATTACGCACTCGTCGATATTTAGAAAAACGATGCAGGTTTTTTTTTTTTTAAATCTCGAAATCTGTCGAGCTTTCGAAAACTTTTGGTCGAGATTTTGTTTGCCAGCTAGAAAAATTGAAATTAAAAGTTTAAAAATATATACCATTTTATAGGAATAGAGATCGAGGGAAGATTAGAGACCGATAGAGAAGTTTCGCTATTGTTTCAAACCAGTTCAAACTGGTTTATGACTTAAATTTATTAAGACAAAAAATGACTTAAAAATGATAAAGTTCTCGCAAGATAATTTGAAATTTGCGATCGTAGACTTCATTTAAATTTTTTGCCTCTTAATTTCTTTTCTTTATTTAATGCAAAGTGGAGTCATGCTATCTCATCCTTTTCAATCATTCCCTCGCATAAAGAAATATTTTTATTAATTTTAAGATCTTAGATTAACCTTGATGATACAAATCAAATTTTAAAACAATACTAAAGTGTGCATGCAATAGCCAGTAAAGGAAAAAATAATTTTAAAAAATCACTATTCATATTTTAGTTTATTTTAGCCTCAAACATCAAAATTGAGACTCTCAAAAATAGCAAGACTTTCTTCAAGCAAAACATGCTCATGCAAAAAAACAATTATATTATAATAAAAGTAAACAACTCATCTGCCTCAAAAGTATTTTTTATTGATCGGAAAAATAAAATGCAACAAGTATTTATTCCGCGAACCTTTTTCTGAGAACATTTCACTCGCTCAATACGGTAGAAAACGAAATGTTATATTATTGAATAATTTTGATAGCTGACGTTTATTTTTTTAACTTCCGTTCAAAAGAACATTATGCAGTGATAACATACAACAGCCAAATATTAAAAACAAGCCAATTGTAAGTGTAGAAATTCCTCTTAAAGTCCAGTATCAAATTTGAAATTTATAACATTTAATTGTCGAGTCAAATGGTTCCAATGAATTTAATAACATTCGTGGGATTTATTTTTGAATTTGCATTATATTATTTACTCGTTTGGGAAATTTAGAGAAAGTATTGAAATCGTCAGAAAATTCTAACTCCACAGGTTGATAAATCTTCTCATTTCAGATCTGTTGGATTTCGGAAAACACAGTTTTGGAAAATGTTGTCTATCTGTCTATGGCAAATATTTTATTATTTGAAGTAAAATATTTGTCACATAATAATTTATTCAAATATTGTTATTTGAAGCTGTTATTATTATTAATTGAAAAGATTAATATTATTTTAAAAAATTATTATTATTATTATTTTGAATTTAAGCGATATAAAATTGGTTTTAGTGCAATAATTTAAGCTGAAGTAAGACTCAAAAATTATCTTAACTTTTAATCAAAAATTGTAATAAAATTTTGAAAAATCTTCTTGATAACGATTACTTATTACCGAAGAGTAACTACATGTGAAACTCGGTGACTCTTATGTCCATGAAAAATGTGGAGCTATTTTTACTCTTGCATATCCCATATTGCAATTTACAGAGAATTGGACAGCCTGTAAATATTATCATTTATCCCTTAAATTAATTTAATTATTTATTTCGTTTTTAAATATAAAGAATGTGGTACAATACGGTATAGTTTCTCCTCCTTTTTTGAGATTAATAGAGTTCCAGAAGATACGAACATTATCCGTTACCCCACGACATTCAACTCTTAAATAACTTTATTTGTTTGCTGATAGCACAATCCCCTAAACGTGAAATGGCAAAGACACTAGTTGCAAAAAAAGATAAACGTACTTCCTCGTTTCGTAAATGCAGTGGCATTCATCCACGGCAGGTATATAGACATCTCTTAAACCGGGGTCTTATCGAAGATTTAATATCTCACTTAGGCTTTTGCCTGACCCTGGGTGTCAGACCTCCCACCCGCAGACGATAATCTTGATGGGAAACAATTAGAGGCGGACGAGACAGAGCGCTCGTAATTCTTCAGATTCGAGCAATACCAGGAATTATAAGTGGGGTTTTTGCTCTATTTGGATCTCCACAATGTTGATACATGAGGGGGTGCTTTTACGGCAGTGGTCGCACTTCCTTCTTACGTACGATGACGCCTTCTTATGTACGCAATGGTTATAAAATATTGCGATTTGATAAAGTTCTGATTTTTATAAGGAAACTCCCAAAAGCTTATAACAATGGTAGCACTTAAAAGCTTAGTTGCAGAGTTTTTTTTTTTTTTTTTGCTATAACTATATAGATTATTTGTGTTTGGAGAAGGGGAGTGGAGAACTTTTTACTAACTGTTGTTTTAAAAGCATGTAATCCAGTGTCTTAGAAAGTTTAGTCAATAGCTTATTAGAATTTTGTTTGGTTAGTTTAGATACGTCAATATAGGTTTTTAAAGCAAAACTGCTAAACTAGAGATGTTTCGGGATGGACGTAGTAATTTTGAATCTCGATCGGATAATAAGGATGACACCGGAACTGGCACAATCATCTCCAAACTTCCACACCAGCGGGAGGGTGAAAGGCCCCGATGGATTTAACATGCACCAGGCTCACTTATACGATAATTCTTCTGGTCTCGAGCATAAAGCCCACCGGTACAGAAGCCGAAACCTTACCCCCAGGCCAGCGCGCCCCATATACCTTATTTGAGAAAGTGTTTGCTAAATGTCATTGTGTTGAAAAATTTTTGTTATATAATTGTATAAAATATAATGAAAACTAATACTTAAATATTCCATTGCTTTAATATGCCATTTATTGATTTTAAAATCAAGTCTCTTCAACTTTTAAAATTCTACTGTGTTTTTCTTTAAATTTAAAATTAAATACATTTAATTTTTAAATTTCTAACTTTTTTAATGTTTTTAAGCAGTTTTTGATATATTTAAAATTGATTGTATCCAACTTTCAAACATGTTTTTAATGCTTAAAGTTAAATGTATTTAATGTTTGAATCTCTTGATATTTTTTATACGATCAGACTTCTTGAGTTCATTTTTAGTGGGTTTTTTTTATGCTTTTGCGTTGAATATTCTCACTTATTTACCTCATATGCCTTACTAGATATTGTTATCCACTATTAATAGCCCATAATATATGTTAGCTGCTCATTTCGTCAAGCATTTTTAACTGGACTTTTTTCTATAGTGCACATCTTTTTTTTAAATAAATAAATATCCTCTTTCCATTCTAGAACCCCACCCTACTTTTTTTTATTAGCCTCATTAATTATTTTTTTAGCATATTGCTTAATATTTAAATGAGAAAAGGGGAAAACATCTGTACCAATAGCATCTGTCAGCAGCTTAGAACGAGATTAACATATCTCGACTTCATTTCCACAAGCGATTTCAACTACAATGCAATTTAAAAGAAGCATGAACTTCAATTCCTAACGTTTTAGATTTTATTCGCCGACCAGTATTTTATTTTTAAAATTTACTTTTAGCTATGCAGGAAGGATAAAGTAATAGGAAATATATGCCTTGACCTGAGCATAAGTATAAATCCAAATCATCATTCCTTGAAGTATGAAAGATGTTAGTTGAGAAAAAGATATCAAATATAAAAAAAGGAAAACAACAAACCTAACTGTCCTATTAAAATTATTTGTTCATTGTATTTTTTAAATAATCTTATCTACATATCAAGCTCTTTCCTTCATTTTTTGCTCATATAAACTTAGATGATGTTTATGTTTCATTTGACGTTCTTGATATAATTCTCTGCGTATCTGTGTTATACGCATGGATAGACAGAAAGATGGCCAGACTCTCTATTGACAGGTTTTATACAAAATTTTCTACATATCTGCAAATTTTATGTATATATCACAAATAAAATTTTATTCTAACGCTATCTATTTTAGCGAATTCACCGAATTACCGAATTCACAAGCAGATAGATAAAATAAAATAAAAACTATTTTACCTCTTACTATACGTGATATTAATTTATAAACATTCTATATAGACAATCCTAAATTAGCAGGATTTATCTCTCGAAAATTTTCCCGCTTATTCTCTAATAAATGTGTCATGTTGGAAAACGCCTCATATAGCAAGGCGTACAATAATTAGGCAATTTTCTCTTTTGGCTCGAATTTAGCTTTTTTCTTGAATCTTATATCGTATTTGGTGAATTATTTGGCGATTTAATTCCTGACATGCCTTAATAGTATCCAAAAATCGAATTTGTTTAGGCACGTTCTTCCAAACTGACTTCTGGATTGAAGTTACAAAAACAGACCCAATTTGATGTATTCAACAGTTTTATCCTCACAAATGCAGTTTTGTGTCAAATATTTGTTTCATTTGGTTGAGAAAATTGTGTCTAAAATAAAAATTCAAAATTCAATTCGTACTTTTAATCGCATGAGAAGGATTAATCGTCAAAACACTCGTCAAGAATTATTATTGATTCAGTAAAAATGCTAAACTCACGTCAAAATATTTCTTAATTCTTGTATGTCAATGTCATGCTAAGCCTTCTTTGACATGACAAGTGTATTCGATAGCATTCAGGGAATTATTAAAGTTTTGGAGAGACTGCTCCCGCTTTTTTCATATTTCTATTTTCATTATTATTATTATTATTGACGCAGGACGTTTGGAAATATATTATTCAATATTTCCTGTTCTGGAATCATTTAAAGCTTTAAAAATCAGTAATATTTAATCAATTAATTCATGACGTTTATATATTTAATGCAATGTACATAATTTTTTATATATAAGCATTTTATTCGTAAATCATTTTTATATTTATTTGTGTATTCAATATAAAATTACAAAGACCAGTCATTTATTCTTTTTCATTACGCCATTTTTTATAAATGTTGGATAAAGAATGCTAAAATAATCCTTGAATTTTCACGCTTTTGTCAACTTTTTTCCTCATTTAAGGATAAAGAAGTTCTGAAAGCAAGAGTAAATTTCAAAAGCTACAACACAACTAGCAAAGATAGTTTGCATAGTAAAGAATATATTTTAAAATGAAAATGAGTATTTGTAAATGAAATAAAGAATAGATTTTTTTAAAGTGAATTGTTTCCCCGAAATATTAATGTGCTACAATGTATCTGATTAGGAGTTAAATCTTAGGTTAGGTTCCTCCTACTTGTTTCCGTAATCTATACTTATAATAAAGCTCAATGTGTGTGTGTGTGTGTGTGTGTGTGTGTGCGTGTGTGTGTGTGTGTGCGCGTGTGTGTGCGTGTGTGTGTGTGTTGGCGCTCTACAGGCCAGACCGTTGGACCTACAGCTACCAAATTTGGTACATGTATACCTTGGAGGTCTGTAATGTGCACCTCGGAGCCCTTTTTTCGAATTTTTAATTAGATTTTGAATTAATTAAAATTGAAGCAAAATTTCGACGTTTTACCGCTATAACTTCCGAAAATATTATCGCACAAACGTGATTTTTACATCAATTTAAAGACAAAAAAAATTAGCTTTTTAATGGTACCAGTGTTTTAATGTATAACTCAAGCTTCTATTTTTAACGAATTTTCAAAGAAATATTTTAACCATGTTTTTTTTAGCACGTGACTAGATAAAATAAATGAATGCCGGAAGTTCAAAAAAAAAAATTATCATCGCAAAATAAATCTAAAGAAATGCAACTCTCAGCACGTGACTGGATAAAATAAAAGAAATATAAAATGTGATATTTTCTTTAAAAAAAAAAATGCAGAGCAAAGGTTTCTACAATCGTTTGCAATATTTATATCATTAACTCAATAAATCTTTATTTACGGTAAACCTGATTGAATTTAGACAAGATATGCATTGAAATCCCGACTTGATGGCATATTTATGTAATCGTTTGCAATATCTGTATCATTAATTTAATACTTTTTTTCCTATTCCCGTTTTCTTTAAAAAAACATATTTAATATTTTGGCAGCATCATCGAAATTTTTAAAATATTTTGGAAGCATAACCGATGGTTAAAACTGACTGATTTATAAAATTAAAGAATATTACTAGGAAAAGGTGTACTTTTAGAACTTTTCGTCCATCATCTTAAAGAAAATATTAATTTCAGGTCAATCAATGCCCTGAATTACTTCAAGGCTAATGAATATGTGATTTAATTGAAAATTTTAGAACGCTTTACTCACGGCGAACCAGCTGGTCGCCAAAGGCGGCTAGTCATAAATAAAATAAAATCTATTAAGTTTAAAAAGGAATCTCAATCCAACTAATCAGTGGCGTAGAAAGAGGTGCGAAGGGTTGTTGCCTTCAATGGGTACAATTTCTGAGAATATGGCAAAAAAAAAAAAAAAAAAAAAAAAAAAAAAAAAAT
>JAPMOQ010049757.1:416184-485266 GCA_026543055.1 Argiope trifasciata
TATATATATATATATATATATATATATGTCGTTAAGAAAAAATATTAAAGGAGTGTTTTTGAGAAGATGTAAAAGAAATTAAATTTACACAAAAAGAAGTCTATGCGTTTTCTTACAAAAGAAAACAAACTAAAATATAAACATATATGTTGCATCAAGAAAGGATATAATTTTGCTTTGAATTTTACTTAATTTTATTTTATGCATGCCAGTTCATCATTTAGCACTAAACAGGATGTCTTGAATATTTCTATATAAAATGATATTTTTTTTGACAGTAACAATTGCAAAACAAATTTGTATTTGTTTAATTTTTTATAACAAATAAATTCTAATTGATAGATAAATAGTAAGTTATTTTGATGAATAAAATAGAAATGTTTATAATTCAAAAATGTTTAATAAAGGGGAAAATAATAAACAAATAGTAACAGCAAATTAAACTTGGTAAATAATTAAAAAAGTTTTAATTACATTCTTAAAAATATTAGTATAATTCATAATTATTGAGCTTATCAAAAAATTAAAAAGAGAAGAAGAAAATCTGTTTTGAAAAATATTACTATTAAATACGTGAATTTCTATGAAACCCTCGAGTGGATTAAGGATCTTCAAAATTTACGCACCAATGATCTTTGAGAACAAGTGGATGTTATTAACAAACGAAATATTTCAGATAGCATTTTAGCAAACCGTTCATAAATTTATATAATATTTTCAATTTTAAATTCTGTTTTTGAATTAACCAAAATAAAGTTGAATTAAATTCGATATATTAACATTATGCTAATAAGCAAGAAAAATTCAAATTAAATTCACTTGATTTAATCAAATTCCACTCTTAAGCTAAGAATTAGGAGAAGATGGGTACCTCTTATTTGAGAGTGCTTTTGTTCTCGCTTTTGCTCGCATCTTCTGTCTACTGTTCATTTCAGTATTATGAGACGACCGCTTTTCGACGATTCTATGTCATTAAATGGAAAGACGCGGAAGGATGAGAGCATTTCTGAAATTTGTAAATTTTCTTACCTAGAATTTCACCCTATTAGATAATTTTTTTTCCACATCTATATGAATATCGTATTGTTTCTGACCGTATTACTGTAATTTAGACTGCGAGCAATCTTATTTTATTTTATAGTTAAATGCAAAAATCCTATTCTTTCATTTTTTCTCTCACCTCTATTTTGCTGAAATAAACCCATCCTAAGGCATGCGCATTAGAGCGGGAAGTTTTAGAATCCTTTGTCAAACAATAATTGTACATTCTTTTATGTAGAACTTTTTTTTTTTTTTTTTTGCTTAGAAACATCATAACGTTTTATAGTACATTTTTATAATTTAAAAAATAATCTGTACTTATAAGGTTATATTTTTTCTACCATTTTTCTTATTTCAAGCAAATTAAACCTTTGCACTCAGTCCAGCGTAACAAGAGGAGAAAAATCCCCAGGGTTCGCCAGCAATTATAAGAGAGTTGCACATTTTCCGAGTGCGTGAGGTCCCTGCACACAAATACTTCGAACCGGAGAACAGCTTGGCTCTTGACGGGCATGTATGCATAAACAACTATCCTTTTTTTTATTATTATTGTGGTTAATCTTAAAAAAAAAAAAAAAAGAAAAGAAAAATCGAAACCGAATCCGAAATACTGTTTTGAACCTTTATTTCAAATATGTCACTAAGAAATCTTAAAAATTAATGTTAGAAGCAAATATTCCTGGATTAAAAAAAAAAAAAAAAAAAAAAAAGAAAGAAAGAAAGAAGCAACACTGAAAAATTATTCTAATTTATTTTACCCATGAATGAACGCGTAGAAGAAAAATGAATAAATAAAAAATTCGGAAACTTTTAACCTTTATTTCAATTATGTCACTGTAGAAATTTTGAATTTCCTTTCTTAAAAATGAATGTCAAAAGAAAATATCCCTGGATATAAAAAAAAGAAAGAAAGTAAAACACAGCACTGAAAAATCGTTCTAACTTGTTCTGCCCAGGTACACGTAGAAAAAAAAATGAATAAATAAAAATAATTTGAAAACTTAATTATATATGTACAATAGGTATAAAACCTAATTTTTTTTAATTAAAAAAGTGTCGTTCGAATGCTTTTAATTAAATTATAAATCACTTCCATCATTTTTTTACTTTCCCATATCTATATCTATACTTATAATAAAGCTCAATGTGTGTGTGTGTGTGTGTGTGTGCGTGTGTGTGTGTGTTGGCGCTCTACAGGCCAGACCGTTGGACCTACAGCTACCAAATTTGGTACATGTATACCTTGGAGGTCCGGAATGTGCACCTCGGAGCCCTTTTTTCAAATTTTTAATCAGAATTTGAATTAATTAAAATTTAAGCGAAATTTCGACGTTTTTCCTCTATAACTTCCGAAAATATGATCGCATAAACATGATTTTTACATCAATTTAAAGATAAAAAAAATTAGCCATCTAATGGTATCAGTGTTTTAATGTATAACTTAAGCTTCTATTTTTAACGAATTTTTAAAGAAATATTTTAACCATGTTTTTTTAGCACGTGACTAGATAAAATAAAAGAATGCCGGAAGTTCAAATAAAAAAAATATCATCGCAAATAAATCTAAAGCAATACAACTTTCAGCACGTGACTGGATAAAATAAAAGAAACATAAAATGTTGCATTTTCTAAAAAAATAAATGCGGAGCAAAGGTTTCTACAATATTTTGCAATATCTATATCGTTAACTCAATAAATCTTCTTTATTTACGGTAAACCTGATTGAATTTAGACAGGATATGCATTGAAATCCCGATTTAATGGTATATTTATGTAATCGTTTGCAATATCTGTATCATTAATTTAATACTTTTTTTCCTTTCTCGCTTTCTTTAAAAAACATATTTAATATTTTGGCAACATCGTCGAAATTTTTTTTTAATATTTTGGAAGCATAACCGATGGTTAAAACTGACTGATTTATAAAATTAAAGAATATTATTAGGAAAAGGGGTACTTTTAGAACTTTCCGTCCATCATCTTAAAGAAAATATTAATTTCAGGTCAATCAATGCCCGGAATTACTTCAAGGCTAATGAATATGTGATTTAATTGAAAATTTTAGAACGCTTTACACATGGCGAACCAGCTGGTTGCAAAAGGCGGCTAGTACGTAATATAGCGAAATCATCAAGAAATTCGATCTCGAGATTTTGACGAATCTCTACACTTTAAACTACTCTCCCTGAGTTCGAAAAACGCCATTTTTGGAAAATGTCTGGGTGTCTGTGATAAAAATAACTCAAAAACTATGTCAGCTAGAAGGATGAAATTTGATATATGATCTTCGCACTTGTAGGTTCATAGGAAGACTGTCTGTCCAGTCGTTTGGATATAAGTTAACATAATAACTACAAGGGAAAGGAGGTGTAAATGAGTGAAATAAGATGCACGGATTAAAAATCTAAAGTGTACTCATCTACTACAGATAAAGTTATATTTTTTAAAGATTTAATTTGCAATAATAGTTGAATTATTTTTTTAAAATTTGAACGCAAGTTGAATAAGTTTTTGATTTTTATAAACATGAAGTAAATCAAGTGATATATAGAATTTTGAAATTTTCCTTTTTAAGAGAACTAATCATTATAGTGCCGCTTTTAAACATCTTTCGCCGCTTTATAAGCTATATATATATATATATATATATATAAAATTTGCTTTATTGTGCTCATGTTTATAACAATAAAAGAATAATGTAATTTTCATCCTGATTACTATTAACATCTTTGGAACGAAAATATTTTTTAATATATTCAGAACCAAATTCAAATTACACGCGCCTATTTAGTGAGGTGCAAAACATAAGTATGTCGACAATATAACTTTTCCTCTCTTCCTCATATTTGATTTTAAAGGAGTTACAAAAACGTTTTAAAACTTTATTTTTATAACATATTCCTTCTTCCAAGAGCCCGATGCATATTGCTCATTCCTAGCTCTTCACCACAAGTTATTATCAAAATTTTACTTTATAATCAACAAAATCGAAGATCAAAAATCCGATGCGTTCCTTAATCTGAGGCGATGAGCTCTTTTTGATCAACTGGCAATTTAATTTGTTCGTATATTGTAAAAGAATATGCCTAGACTACGGCACGAAACGTGTGGTTTTGAAACGTCTTGATGTAAATGTACGTAAATTTTATGATTATAATTATTATGTCTAGAGTAAAATTTTGTTTTGATAGCAGACTCTCAAACTCCAGGAACACCAAAACTCCTTATGCGTGTCATTGTCAAAATACCATTTAAGTGATCATATTCATTTGTGAGGTAAAATTACATAATTTATTTGCTCAATCAACATATGTATTCTATACTTATAATAAAGCTCAATGTGTCCGTGTGTGTGTGTTGGCGATCTACAGGCCAGACCATTGGACCTACTACTACCAAGTTTGGTACATGTATACCTTGGAGGTCGGGAATGTGCACCTCGGAGCCTTTTTTTTTTCCGAATTTTTAATTAGAGTTTGAATTAATTAAAAATTAAGCAAATTTTCAACATTTTTCCGTTATAACTTCCGAAAATATTGTCTCACAAAGATGATTTTTACATCAAATTAAAGATAAAAAAATTAGCTTTCTACTGGTATCGATAGTTTAACATATTTCTTAAGCTCCTATTTGTGACGGATTTTTAAAGAAATATTTTAACTATATTTTTCAACAGTATATTTCGGACAAAACAATAAAATTTAATCTGCACGAACATGTTACTCGTGAAAGGGAAAAAAATTATCTTTTATCAATATGTTGGTATCAGATTGACAAAAACTCAAATAAATACATAAATAATTATTGTAAATTAAACATATAAAAATGTAATTTTCAGCACGTGTCTGCATGAAATGAAATCAATAAAGTAAATGTTTTTTCTAAAAAGAAATTTTTTTTGCGACTTTTACAATATTATCAATTAAATAAATCAGCTTTATTTAAGTCAAACATGGTTTATACATATATATACACTGAAGTGACAAAAGTCGTGGGATGACAGTTAATATCGTGTCGGTCCTCCTTTTGCCCGGCGAAGTGCAACAACTCGTCGTGTCATGGAGTCCACAAGTCGTTGGAAGTCCTCTGCAGGAATATTGAGCCATGCTGTCTGTATAGACGTCCATAATTGTGAAAGTGGGGACGGTGCAGGAGTTTGGGCACGAACGGACCTTTCGATGATGTCGCATAAAGGCTCGATGGGATTCATATCGGGCGATCTAGGTGGCCAGATCATGCGCTGGAATTGTCCGGAATGTTCTTCAAACCAATCGCGAACAGTTCTGGCCCAGTGACATGGCGCATTGTCATCCATAAAAATCCCATCGTTGTGTGGGTACGTGAAGTCCATGAATGGCTGCAAGTGATCTGCAAGCAGCTGAACATAACCATATCCAGTCAATGATCGGTTCAGTTGCACCAGAGGACCGAGTCCATGCCATGTAAAATCAGCCCACACCATTATGCAGCCACCACCAGCTTGAACAGTGCCTTGCTGACAGTTTGGGTCCATGGCTTCGTGGGGTCTGCGCCACACTCGAACTCTACCATCAGCTCGTAAAAACTGAAATCGTGACTCATCTGACCACGCCACGGTTTTCCACTGGTCTAGGGACCAGTCGATATGCTCACAAGCCCAGGAGAGTCGCTGCAGGCGATGTCGTGATGTCAGTAAAGGCACTCGAGTCGGTCTTCTGCTGTCCTAGCCCAAGGAAGACAAATTTCGCCGCACAGTCCTATCGGACACGTCCCTCGTACGTCCCACATTGATTCCTGCAGTTATTTGACGAAGTGTTGCGTGTCTATTAACATTGACCATTCTACACAGACGTCGTTAAGTGCAGGTAGTCGCCCACTGCGCTGTCCATGATGGGATGTGATGCCTGAAATTTCATACTCTCGGCACACTCTTGATTCTGTGGATCTCGGAATGTTGAATTCACTAACGATATCCACAATGGAATGACCCATGCGTCTAGCTCTAACTAACATTCCACGTTCAAAGTCTGTTAATTCTCGTCGTGCCGCCATAAATCACGAAAAACCTGTTCACATGAATAACTTGAACACAAATGAAAGCTCTGGAAAACGAACTGCGCATTTATACTTTTTCGCTGCGATACTACTGCCATCTGTATATTTGCATATTGCTATCCCATGACTTTTGTCACTTCAGTGTATATATATATATATATATATATATATATATATATATATATCGGTCTAATGCTACTTGGTCATACCAAGCCAAATGAGAGTAGCTCTTTCGAATTAAGGTAGAAGTGTGTGCCTTTCGTTGTTAACGAGCACCGTTAAGGTGAAAGTACGACTTTTTCTCGAACACACACGACACAACCACCATAAAATTACGCAAATAGACCAAAACAAAACATATTATTATACGAATCATTTAAATCCTTTTGAAAGTAAAACTAAAAACTGAAATTTATGATGAATCTAAGTATTTTTGCTGAATATTCTTGAAATATTACATAAATAATTGTAATCATTCAGAAGAAAATATTATGATTGATTTACTTATATTTTTAAAAAATACTTGGTGAAAGTAAAAAATTGTTTTATGTCAATTTGCAGTTTAATCATTTTTTTTTAAAATTTAATATTGAAATTTCGCGGGAGCTGATCAGATAATTAGAGAAATATAGTGCATTACGGGCTTAAGACCTTCGTAAATAGATGAACGAATTATATGTCTATCAAAATTGAAACCTAAAAAATATTTTGAGTATGCAACTTGTCTTTTAATAGCTGCTTCAAGTATTTAATCGTCAATGACAAGTTACATAAAGTATTAAACTGTCAATGACAAGTTTCATAAGGTATTTACTTAACAATGACGTTACATAAAGTATTTATGTAAAAAGTATGTATATATAAAGTATTTTAAACTGCAGTAAGATTGGCGGACCAGCTGGTCGCCAAAGGCGGCAAGTTTTTAATAAGAAAAGATTGCTGATAAATTGTGTGATATTAACAAAATTGCTTGAAATGTTCATTGCATCTATCATAATTAAAATAGAAGACAAAAAAAAAACGTAGTAAAGACAAAAACAGATCCAATCCTGATATAAACAATACATTGTAATTTCGTATCATTTTATAAAAGACTGAATAGAATTAGATTAAACTTTGCAGATATATTATTAATTTCTATTAAAAAAAAGAATACAGTCAAATCTTCAAAATGCAAAATTCAGTTAAAACATTCATTCAATTAGAAATTACAAGCTCTTATCCAGAATAACTCCTAATCAAATTATTCCAGAAGAAATAATTTTATACTATTTTAGAATAAAAAATATATACTTTTCAAATGATGGCAATTTTATTTAATTTTTGATTAATTAAGTTTTTTCTTCAATTTTAAATAATTTATCGAATTTAATTGATGATTAATTAGATGCAAACGATTTTTAAATGAAGAATTAATAGAAACTCATTACTAGGCTACAATCAGACTCGGATCTACTTTATCTTTTTTTTAAAGTTATTTCTATTTTATTTTAAAAATATTTTATTGATAATATTCTTCATTTCCTTACAATTTATTTCTTTTATTTTAATCAAATTTTGAAATCAGTGTAGAGCACAATTTGAAACAATATTTTTTAATGTTTAAAAACTATACATACAAGAATTGTTGCCATCAGATAATTCATTTTACTGTCTTTATATCAAATCAATTTACCAAAATCTTAATTATATTAGAATATATTTTAGAATTTGCCTGACCAGTATTACTATTAAATTAAACTACCAAGATATGCGTTTGAAACATTTGTCGATATGTTTCAAGAACTGACAGTAATACATTTTTTTTTTCTAATAAATATGTTAAGCAGTATTTTTTTTTTCTTTTATATAATTTGTTACAATATTTCTATTATATTAATTTCTAGTTAGGAAAAAAAATTCGATTAAAAGATATATTGAAGAAAATCAAACATTCTTTATTTTTAGAGTATAATTGTTTAGATAGAATATGTCAAGATGGGGATAATTTTAAAACGACTTGATGTAAATGTATGTAAATTTTATGGTTATAATTATAATGTCTAGAGTAAAATTATTTGCACGCACTTATACACACAGTTCACAGTTCCATCTGTAATGATTAAATTTATCAAACATGAATTTTTCCATCATTGATTTGGTCCTTGAATTTTATGCGCTGATGGAGATTAGGATGGATGGACTAGAGCTTCGAAATTTCTTTCTCTTATTTTTCCTTTGAAAAGCAAAAATAATGAACCAGTTCGAATTACATAAAATATTCTGACTTTTGAGTTACAAATCTTTTGGTTTCACTATAATTTATCGTTTTCAGATTAATTTTAAATTAATAGCATCAGGCTGTACTGTTTCACTATTTAGATAGCTTGTGTTTGGCTTCATGTTTCAGCAATGCCGTGCTTCTCTGCAGTAGAATTTTACTCCATCGATGCGACACTCGATCGATTTATTAAAAAGAAAAAGAAATAAAAAAACATGGTACCACCCATTAAATCTCAACCGTAACGGTACAATTTAATCAACAACGCAATATCTGCCGCGTAACTATTAGCGTTTTGAAATTTTAAATTAATTTAATGCAATTTTTCGAATGTATTAAGTATTTTAATGGGTTAAGGAAAGTGCATCTTCAATCCAGAAATGCCAGAAATAAAGATTAAGCATGTTGTTTCCTTCAGTAGCGAGGATAAGGTACGACGCTTTTCCATCGAACGTCGATATTGAGCATAATGAGACGCTTTCGTTTCTGTTTCTCTAATGAGTGAAAACATCTGTTTTTCATAAGTAAAAGAAAGATTCTTTTGAATTATCTAAAGTGAAATCACTTTGTATTTCTGTTTTAATATTCACTTGCATGAAATCTTGAATTTCTTCTATATTCCTTAGTTTGGGTTAATCAATAACGAACATTTTCGCATATAATTTTTTTTCCATTTTTTTTTATTTGCCTAAAAAGGGTTATGAATTAAATATTCATCATAGATTATTTTATTAAATTAAATTTTCTTGTTTGTGATTATATTTTGTATATTTTTTGTAAAATTTGAATTATTGATTTTTTAAAAAAATTATAAATGGTTTTTTCTTCATTGATTAAAGATGCGATTACTTTTCACTTTAATTTAGCTTTTTTTAAAGTTTATTTTTATTGCATTCTTTTTAAATAATAATTTGGATTATTTTGGTGATTTATACATTTTTATTTTTCAATTTTGAAGTAATGAATTTATTGTAAATTTCTTACAGTATATAACTACTTACTGTAACAATGTTTTTTATTGCTGGTATAAAGTTATTTTTTTTTCTATCAGTTTTGCTGATACTCTTCTGTATACTTGTTTGTTAAAACAATTTTTTAAATTTTCTTAATATTTACAAAGTAGTTAAACTGTGCCATATGGTTCTTGATTAGTATTGAATTTAATAATTCTAAATGTTTTTGAAAAAGTAAACCAGTTTTATTTCTAAATAAAATGTTATTATATTTTATTTAATTCTATGATTTGATTTTTTTTGTTTGTATTTTGTAAACTGTTTTATAGAAGAGGTGATTTTTATTATAAATCTATTTTGATAAATGTGCAGTTTACCTTTTCACAATTTAAAAAATTGAATTAATAATTAATTATAATTTGTTTCTATGCACAGTTTGAGGCGGAAAGTAATTATTACTTTTTTAAATAAAGGAATCTATTTAATTATTAATTTTAAGAATATAAATAATTTGTGATAAAATTATCCTGTTTTTTGTACGTTTCTTTTAATATTACATTTATTTTATCTAGAGTTAATTTCTGATTTTATTGTAATTATTTTAAATGCTTGTAAACTATGTCTGTGGAAAAAATGCTTTAAAAATAAATTAAGATCAAAATTCTCAAGTGTTTTTTTTAAGTAATTATTTTTGAAATGATCAGCATAGTCAGTATCCTGGATTACCAACCTCCATCATTAACAATAAAAACATTTATACACATGCACCCTATATTTAAAAATATGAAGTTTTTAGTTGAAAGTAAAAGTTATTATATCGCTGTATAAAAAAATCAAAATCAAATTACTACATTAAAAAATCAAATTACTATATTAAATATGTATCCAACTTGTTAAGTCCCATTTATTTTAGCACTAAAATGAAGGAAACAAAACTAATATTGTTTTCCATTGTATCTGAATATTTGAAATGGGACTATATTTTGTTTTAGATTCATAAAGCTGAGAATATAATAAAGGCTGAAACATACAGGAAGTGGAAATGTGCAACTCCAGGTGAAAAATCTGCTAGTATTGTTTTACAATTTGAGAAAGCTACTCAAATTCATTCCATTGATATTGGAAATGAAAGTTCTGCTTTTGTTGAAGTATTGGTAGGCCGATCATCTGATACTGTTAATGATTACCAGGTAAGAACCATTTACATATAATATTTTATTACTTCATAGTTGTCCATATTGCATCATAAGTCCAAAATGGTATATTTTCATTTTATGATGTTTGAGAATTTGTTGGTACACTTGAAAATTATGTAATATATTTGTTAATAACTATGCAAAGGTGTTGCAAAATAGAAATAAGATGTTTTGATTGGATTCAGTATTATAGCTGGAATAAGTGGCACACCACCTCCTTCTTTATTAGTCACTCTACAATTGCCTAACTTATAAAATTATAAATTATCAAATTTATTATAAGGTCCCTTAATTTTTTGTAGTATTTCTGTATGACTCTTGCTTTCACTTTATAAATTTGCAGATATTTCTAAATTAATAGTAGTTACATAAGTTGGGTCAGTTAAGTATTCTATAAAACTTGCATTTGGTATAATGAGAAAAATGTGCAATAAATAAATAAAATTAAAAAAAAACAATAATTATCATCTATTAAAATTTTGTTTTGTTTTCAATAATTTTTGTATACTTTGTATTTGCCTGATTTTATTCAACTTTTTAAATTGGGAAATATAAACATTTTTTATTTTTAATCTTTCATTATTTGTTTATTTATGGCCATTATAGGTGCCTTTTGTAATTCGTATAGGTTTTATTGGTTGCTTCATCCTTTATGAGTCCATTAGAGAGTCGAAATGAGACTCATACTAATAGAGTTAGAATGTTTGGACCTGATAAACTATCTCAAAATCTTAAAGATGAAAAATGGGACTGTGTTCAAGTAGTTTGTACTCAGCCTTTTAATAAAGTGAGTAAAAAAGTCAAAAAGTTTTAATGGTTTATATTGTTTTGTAATATACACTGAAGGGACAAAAGTCATGGGATAGCAATATGCAAATATACAGATGGCAGTAGTATCACAACGAAAAAGTATAAATGCGCAGTTCGTTTTCCAGAGCTTTCATTTGTGTTCAAGTTATTCATGTGAACAGGTTTTTCGTGATTTATGGCGGCACGACGAGAATTAACTGACTTTGAACGTGGAATGTTAGTTGGAGCTAGACGCATGGGTCATTCCATTGCGGATATCGTTAGTGAATTCAACATTCCGAGATCCACAGTATCAAGAGTGTGCCGAGAGTATGAAATTTCGGGCATCCCATCCCATCATGGACAGCGCAGTGGGCGACTACCTGCACTTAACGACGTCTGTGTAGAATGGTCAATGTTAATAGACACGCAACACTTCGTCAAATAACTGCAGGAATCAATGTGAGACGTACGAGGGACGTGTCCGATAGGACTGTGCGGCGAAATTTGTCTTCCTTGGGCTAGGACAGCAGAAGACCAACTCGAGTGCCTTTACTGACAGCACGACATCGCCTGCAGCGACTCTCCTGGGCTCATGAGCATATCGACTGGTCCCTAGACCAGTGGAAAACCGTGGCGTGGTCAGATGAGTCACGATTTCAGTTGTTACGAGCTGATGGTAGAGTTCGAGTGTGGCGCAGACCCCACGAGGCCATGGACCCAAACTGTCAGCAAGGCACTGTTCAAACTGGTGGTGGCTGCATAATGGTGTGGGTTGTTTTTACATGGCATGGACTCGGTCCTCTGGTGCAACTGAACAGATCATTGACTGGAAATGATTATGTTCACTTGCAGCCATTCATGGACTTCACGTACCCACACAACGATGGGATTTTTATGGATGACAATGCGCCATGTCACCGGGCCAGAACTGTTCGCGATTGGTTTGAAGAACATTCCGGACAATTCCAGCGCATGATCTGGCCACCTGGATCGCCCGATATGAATCCCATCGAGCATTTATGGGACATCATTGAAAGGTCCTTTCGTGCCCAAACTCCTGTACCATCCACACTTTCACAATTATGGATGTCTATACAGACAGCATGGTTCAATATTCCTGCAGAGGACTTCCAACGACTTGTGGACTCCATGACACGTCGAGTTGTTGCACTTCACCGGGCAAATGGAGGACCGACACGATATTAACTGTCATCCCATGACTTTTGTCACTTCAGTGTATATACAGTGGGTAAAAAAAGTCTCCGTACGAGGATACGAATGCAAATCAAAATTAAATTTGTCATACTTTAATTTGTCACACAAAATTCATAATGATAAAAATGAAAACTTAAAAAGGAGTCAAAACTAATATTATTTAATATTTAATCATATTAAAAGGATGATAATACTGACAAAATTAAATAATAAATCTTAAAAACTCAAAAAAATGGCGTAAACATGGAACGAAAAAATCTCCGTACGGTGCCGTAGCACACGAAAAAAGTTTACAAAAATGCAAAATTCACGTAACAAAAATACATATACTGGTCAGTGGGCCCTCCTTTGGCTTTTATCATTTGTCTTAAACGTTGTACCATTACCCCTACAAGTTTTTTTTTGTTGTTTCTTGCAGAAATATTTCACCAAATGCTACTAATGGCACTTTTGAGTTCAACTTTGTTTTTTATGTCAAATGTTTTAAGTTGTCGTCCAATTTCTTCCCAAAAATGCTCAATGGGGTTTAAATCGGGTGACTAGGGAGGGCTATGAAGTTGTTATTTAGTATAGTGAAGGCACCACTCTTGGCAAATCTGAGAGGTGTGTTTAGGATCGTTGTCCTGCTGAAAAGTAAATCCAGTTCCAAGAGATAGTTCCTCTGCGCTGGATAACACATTTTGTTTAAGAATATCCAGATATCCATATTGATCCTTATTTCCCTCCATGAATTGCAAATTTCCTACTCCAGAAGCACTCATACACCCCCACATCATAACACCGTCACCACCGTGCTTCACAGCTTTGCACAATTCTTAGTTAGCATTTGTTCGTTTGGTTTTCTCTACACCATAACTCGGCCATCTGACCCATGAATGTTAAATTTTGATTCATCGCTAAAAAGGATGGATTTCCAAAAAAATAATGTCTTGCTTACATGCTTCTTTGCAAACTCGAGGCGCTTTTTCCCGTTGCACAAACTTATATAGGGTTTCTTCCAGATCGCACGTCCATGATAACCACTTTTTTTACTGACATTTCTCACGGTTTGAGTTGAGACTTTAATGTTGCAACTAAACATTAAATCATCTGCCAACTACGGTGCCCTAATTTGTGGATTTTCTTGAACTTGACGTATGGTGCTTCTTTTATGCACGCGATTTAGTTTTGACGGCCTCCCGGATTGATTTCTATCCTCAGGTGAATGAAGTTTACAATATCTTTCAATGATGCATTGCACAGTAGACTTCGATTTTTTAGTCATTTCACTAATCCTTTTTATGGATAAACCATCTTTTCGCAATTTAATCACTAATACCCGAATAGCTCTGGGAACTTCCATCATGAGACGATCAAGAACAAACTTGAATTCAATAATTGTCGATATGTTGTTTTCTTTTCAGTGATAAACTTTCTAACCTCAAAGATTTACTGTGGGCCTGTTTTCAATACGTCAGAAAAAATTTGCATAACACGTACGGAAACTTTTTTTGCACTGCAATTTTCAATTTACCTTAGTTATTGCAAATAATATGCTTTTCTCGTAGTGTAAAAATGAAAAATTTTAAAAATCTCTTTCTATAGACTTATACTAAATACATATAGACAGTATTTAAAGAAAAAATGCAATACTTTACAAATTATGGTCATTTATTCTTAAATTTAGTGACCGTACGGAAACTTTTTTTACCCACTGTATATATATTCATAGAGAAGTGTGTTGACATTATTTTATTCTTTAACTTGACAAGTCTAATATAGAATACTATTTTTTCATCAATAAGACAAGATCTTTAATTTTTTCATTGACTATAGAAGATAACAGTTCTCATACTTCTTTTATATTACTTGAAATGTTCTTTAAAAATTGTTAAACCAATAAAATAAATATATTGACTACAACATATCTGTTAGTATCTTCCTATAAAAATAAAGATTTTTTTATAAAAAAGAATATAATTTGTTTAGAATAACAGAAATTAATGAAGTTGGAGCTACTTTTGAAACTTATTATCCATAACTTATATTAATCCAGTGTATCAAATTGTATATTAGCTCATCTTGTTAAAACTTTGTAATAATTGTGTAATTGAAGCTTTTATAGTGTCAAATGTGTTATTATGAAATGACATTTAATTGAAATAAGAATGTCTTTTATATTTAATCATGCAACATCAAGGATTTTTTAATATTAAATTCCTTTATTATATGGAGGAGATTTATTTTATTTTAAAATTCTGTTAAAGAAGTTTTGATTTTAATGAATTGTGAAATGTAAAATCAATTTAATGCAATTATGTACTTGCAACCATTTCCATATGCATGCAAAAATTAAAAGGTGTTTTATGAAAATCATTCATCCTTCTCATTAAGAGTATTAAATATTTGTTAATAGCTGTGTCAGTGCTTTAAAAATTTTAATAATAAATCTGTCTGGATGTGTACTTATGATTTAAGTATTATTTGCTGACTTGAGTAAATAATATTGAAATTCAGGGAATGTAAACTATGTTTTTCATTTCTTCGTATAGAATATTCAGTATGGGTTATCTTTTATAAAATTTCACTCACCTCCTGAAAAAAATGAAGATAAACCAGCCGAAAGTGAAGCTAAGAATGTAAGTTAGGTTGAAACATCATTATTTTATTTTTTTTAATTTGCCTTTTTTTTCATAGCTATGAAAATGTTTTATATATATTCCATACTTCTCAGATTTTGGAATGGAGAAGTATGGATTGAAAATGAGTTACTGATTTATTATATATTTTGTATTTGAAAAATAAAGCATTTGTTTTTTTCAAATGATTCTTTATTATGTGTGTGTTGTAGGTACTAAAATATTTTGCAGATAATTTAAAGTAATTGATTTTATAAATTGGTAAATTTATTTAAAAAATATTTTTTGATGATGGTAGTATTTACTTATATTTATACCAACAGAATAGCATTTATAAATAAACCCTTAATTGAAAAATGCAAGATAAATCTTTGGTCTATATTTATTGAAGAATTATCTGAAAATATATATTTCAGTTTTTATTCCATCAATTTCTATTAATGTAAGAAAATCGAAAATTTTCTTGTTAAAATTTTGTTATGTACATTCATCACTACGACTGAGGATGATGTTAAGATTTGGTGACTTGTTACTATGGTTTGAAAGTTTTTGCTGAAGGTAAATAAATTAATTTAAAGAAACAAAATTAAATTATGACATTAATATCTTTATATTAAAATTATTTCAAAAGTTTTAAAAAAATCATGGCATATTTTTTTCTGCTAAGTAGTTTCTTAATGTTTAAATTTAAATTCTAAATTAATTTATTCAGCCTACTAACTCCCAGTTTTATAATATGGGTTTCGGTGTATATCTTCTAATTTATATTTGAAGTATCAAGAATTAAAGAACCAAAATGTAACAAAACAAATTTTTATCTTTTTTATTTATAAAAAAAAAGCAAAATTTATTTATTTTTAAATAAAAATTATCATACATTAGGTAAAAAATTTTTTTGTTGATAAATATTTGGAAAAAAAATACGGTTAAGTATCAAAGGATAAATACTTTTGAGTTATATCCCTTTTGCTTGATCTTTTATCCTTCAGTTATATCCGTTTAGAAACAGATTCAAAATGGGGGCACATAGTATTAAAAATCCAGCTAATAGAAGATATACAGCAATTGTCAAGATTTTTAAGAGTTTGAAAAAACAAACTAAATTCTTTGACAAAGAAAAAAAAAAAAAAAAGAAAACTGCAGTATATTCAGTTTGGCTTTAGAAATAACATGAAATGTAACTATTTTATAAACAGACTATTGAGTATTTACAAATTTACTAAAGGAATCCTATGCCTTCAAAGGCTTTGTGCTTTTTTTTGTTATTTTGTCATTTAAATTAATTTGTAAATTACTGCAAATAAAAGAATTATTTAAAAGAATCCATTGTCGAATTTTCAATCTATTGATTTTTTTAAAAAAAACTTGAAGCTCAAATCATTAAGTCAAAATTTATATTCTTCTAAAAATTTAACAATGCGCTAAACTATAAAAGGGGGAAGAAAAAAGAAAGGAATCTATGATTGCAAGTTTCAAGTTGTCATGTGAGAACATTATTATCAAGTCATCATTAGTCTTAATTAATTTTAATCATTAACCAGTTTAAACCTGTTAGAAACAATCACAAGTTTCTTTATTGGTCTCTATCCCCCTCTGACTATATATATATATATATATATATGTGTGTGTGTGTGTGTGTGCATATAAAGATTATTTTTTAAACGTTTCTGAGTATTGATTCTTTTAGTTACGATTATTTCAAACCAGTTTAAACTGGTTAATGACTTAAACTAATTGAAACAATTCGTAAGAATTACGATAATGAACAATTTAGAAATCAAATTTTAACTTATTGACAATAAATCAACAATTGTAACAACCTTCTGCATTATTTTCTAATAACCCTAAAAGCGATTAATTGCCGATTTGTTCCTTGTGTATATTGAGGCTTCAGAAATCTCAAACTAAATTATGTTCTTGCAGAAAAATAAAATAAAATTTCTAAAACTCATCGTATCTGTTGCGTTTTTATAAATGATTATTTTTTGTCTACTTTTCAAAATATTTCTTCATTCTAATTAAAGTAGCTTTATACATTGCTGTTATTAATAGAACGATTGTATTCTATCTCAGGCTACTGTAAAATTTGGTGCCTTTAGGATTAAATATGAAGATGAGGATGAAGATAATTCTCCACCTATTAGTTCTTGGCAAGAACGAAAAAATAGGAAGTTAGACAATCCAATAAGTAAGATCCTACTTTTTCAAAATACTTTTATTATTATCCATATTGAATTGATAAATTTCATGTTTTTATTTATGCATATTATGATGCATATGTGAATTTTTTGATGCTACTGATAAATAAGTTTTTTAAATGGAACTTTAAAACTTTGAGGCCTATATTTCTTAAAAACTGAAAGATTCCTTTAATGTGTTAATAATAATAATTTTAGAACTGTGTTAATATTAATAATTTCTGCTTAGAATTAAATTAAAATTTTTTGAACATAAATATATTTATTATTTACTTTAGTTATTCATTACTCCTTTGTCATTACCTAATAAAACCTGTGAACTGATTGTAATATGAAATTACTCATCGCTGTCTGTAGATCAATTTCCATATATATTTAATAAATATGCAAGTAAATGTTTTTGTAGAATAAATTAAAAGTCATTTAAAAATTAATCCAGTTCAGTTTATTTTTGAATTACTCTTTCAATTTTGTTTTTGTTCAAAACTATAATTACTTTTATTCAAACTCAGTATAAAAAAGCAGTCGCCATCATAATTCAAATGATGCAACTCTCATTAAAGGTAATTCAATATTTATATGGTATGTAGTATTGCATTTATTTGAATTAGGACCTCGAAAAAGGAAGACATCTTTTCAAGTGGAGAAGTGGCGAATTGTGTGAAGGTTATTGTTTAAGCTCTTGGGAAATCATGTTTTCATTTTGTGTAAAACATTTTATTTCAAGAGCTTTAGCAATTTCTCTTTTTCTTCTCAGTCCATTTGACCAGTTATTCAGTGATGGATGGTTCAATGTTGGACAAAAGTGCCATTAGAGATGTTTAATGTATAAGCTCTTGGGAAATGATGTTGTTGTTCTTACTAACATTTTTTCTTGAGAGCTCATATATTGAATTTCCTCTACTTCTTTTTCAAGTAAACTTGCTGGGCACCTGTGCATTTCTAAGGAAGTACTGGAAGTATCATTAAGTGACTATAATTTAGATAAGTGGTATAAAGCATGGATTTCGGAGGATAACTTCTTCTCATTTTGAATTTTATTTTAACATTTTTCTTGTGAGATTGTAAAATTTTAAATTGTCAGTGTATGTATACTGTATGTTTTATCATTGTACTGATTTAATGTATTTGAATTGGAAATTATATAACTTCACTCAGACTTTAAAGTATGTGAATCCATTTAATGTGTCAATTTTTTTGTTTTTGTATATAAGCGAGATAATGGAACTTTAAATTCTGTAAGGTAAAGTAATTTAATATTTTGAATTCTAAAATGTATCTGACTAAATAATGATTTATGTAGTTAATAACATGCTGGTAAGACATTTTAATTAACTTTTGAAGTTTAATTATTAAGTGAACTTATTTTTAAAATATATGTTTTAAATTACAGTTTTTGCATTTTTCATATATGAAAAAAAAAAAAAAATGAGAACAGTATTTATTTTACACTACCTTTTGAAAAATAAAAACATTTTCAAAGATTTGCTGGACAGAAATATATTATCTTTTTAATATTATAGGTAAATTTAAATTCTATTAAAATATGTTTTCTGCTTTTCTATTTGATGAGTTAAGTATTTTATTTTAATATCTTAGAATCTAATTTCCATGTTTATTGAGAGCAGTTCTGAATCTAAAAAGAAATTTTAAGTGTAGTTTAATTTTTGCTATCTTAAGATGTATATTTTCTCCTTTTTTTTAAGGGTGTTGAAATCAACTAATTCTCTTTGCATCTATATAGTTTTGCTTCACATCTTAAACAGTTCGACTATTTTAATATTAAATGCTGTTATTTTTCAGCTGATAACTATTTGAACATGTCTTAGGATTTCATTGATTCAGTTTGCATTTGGCTTTAGTATAGACAAACACTGCATTAAATGATGCTTATAAATTAAATAGGGTGCTGAAGTACAGTGTTAATAGATATATGATAAAACCATCTTGATTATAAGACGATGAAAGATACAAACTTGGAGATCAGCCAAGTTTTGGAAATGTTAAACTGCTTGTAAAGATAGACTGAATGCTATTAAAATGTATTTTTCTGATAACTTATTTTGTCTTTTACCCTATTGTGCAGGTCAGTTGTCATTGATTAGACATATATTTAACATCAGGATAAAGCTCGAAGTATGCTGAAATTTTCATCGTAATAACTTAAAAATAACCATTTTTTCACATATATAAAGGAGAGTCAATAAAATAAAATAAATATTTTATAATATATAGATCCATTTTAATATTGTTTTGCTTTTATTTATTAGATAAATCTTATTTTGTTAGTAGTTTGTAACTAATCTTACGAGACTTATTTATTTGATCAGAATTTTAATTTGAATTAATAATGATAAAAATTGACATTTAATTTATAATGTTAAATAAATGTAGGTATAAAATATAATAATTTATTACTATTAGTAAAAAATTTCTCTGAAAATTATTAGTAATTGTAAAACATTTTGGAATTTTGCATGCTTTTAATCATTTTTATGTATTTGCATAATTTATGAATTTGTGTTATTTATTAAAATTTTGTCTAATTTTTTGAAACAAATTTTAAATTGCAGTTCTGATGTAAAAAGGTATTGAATTTTGCATGCTTTTTATTTTTTGTAAATTATGTAAATTAGATTGCAATTTAATTTTTTTTTCTTGAAACCAAATTTTATGAATAAGTTGATGATTTAAATGTTATTTGCTTATCTTTAATACTAATTTATCCCCTATGAGTAATTTTCTCAATTTGAAATTGTATATAGATTCAGTCATGGGAGTTTTAAGTATAAGCTCTAGGGTAATGATGTTGATCAATTAACAAACATCATGTCTTGAGGGCTTATACATAGACTTCTCATATGCATCTGATACTCATAAGATGACTTCTAATTTTTGGAAATTCAATTATTGTTTTATATTCTTCACTTTTTAAAATTTTTTATCATTCCTGAAAAGTTAATTCAACAGGAGAAAACTATTAATTCAACGTTTCCTTCCAGCTGATGCAGTATTGGTTGAATATCCATGCAAAAGCTCTTGGGAAATGATGTTTTTTACAATGAAACATCATGTCTTGAGGGTTTATGCATTGATATTTCTTTTCATCTGTGGATTCTACCTAAGGATACGTATATCTTCTGTCTTTGTGTGTTTTTATATAGTATTTAAATTTTTTCCCCTACTGTTTAAAGCAGCTTTAAAATTATTCTTTTGAATCTTTTATATCCCATTTTTAAAAATATTCATTTTATTTGTAGCTCTTAGTGAAGACTCATTATCTTATGCAGCAGCACTTCTTACTTCCAGTTCTTCACGATTACCTCAACAGGTAACTTCTCAGTGGCTAATATTTAGTTTTATTCTTTGTTTTATTATTAGTGATCTTAATAAATGTTTTAAAACTTTTTTTATTTAATAGTAAAATATTTAATGTGATAATACATCATTTTTAACTACAGCTATAATTTTTTCAAAATGTAAGTTTTTGTTATTTTTTATATTACTTCTATTAAAATTCAATACACTTAAATGCATGAGTTTTTACTTATGTGATTTATATGACTTATTAAATATTGATTGTTTAGGTATTCTTTAATTTCTATTGCACTTAGTATGCACTTTCTATCAACTTAATATTTAAATTCATAAAATGCTTAGTTTTAATATCAATGAAGAGATTTTATTATTTCAACAATAAATATTTGTAACAATTTATGCATTATAATTTTTTAAAATTGCGATAGAATTACTGCAGAATGTTTTTTACTTGATTTTAATTCCATTTCATATTTTTAATAATGAATGTAGCATTACCTTTGAAAAATATAGTTGGATCTATGTTATCAGCTGTTGCGTACAGTATGTTTTTATTCCAGTATAATGAATTTTTCAGGTTGAAAAATAAATTATTTCGCTTGAAGATCTGTTTCTCTTGATATATATATCTATTTATATGTTAATATATTGTTTTATTTTTCATAATTACTATATTACATTTCTTTTTTGTGAAAAACCTAAATAATTTAAATAATTTTTGCAATGAATGTGAATTTGTCTTTTAGAAGAGAAAGCTTGATTCTACAAAAGATGGTGAACCACCAGCTAAAAAGGAATCAATCACAAATGGTGCTAATAAGGAAAAATTAAGCTCTAAGGATGTTGTGGCTTCAAAAAAAGATTCAGCTGCTCCATCAGTTAAGAATACAGTGGCTGCCAAGAATAATAATCAGAAAACTTTAAATCTGAGTACAAATGAAAACAAAGCATCTACTTCTAATAACAAACAAGGTTAGATTTAAGAAAAAAATCATTAATGTTAAACGAATGTTGAATTTATGATCTGTATTTTTCTTCATTTTTAATCCATTTCATTATTAATTTTTATAAGATTTTCTTTAAAAAATGCTCTTAACAAATATTATTATGTGTATAGAAAAATTCAAGTAAATGCGTAATCCTTTCTCTTTTTTTCATAGCATTTCAATGGATATTGATTTAATTGTAAGGGTAATTATTTTAAATATCTTTTTTCTTAATTATACCTCTTGTTGATAGAATCTTTGTGACAAGTTTAAATCTTAATTTTAGATTCATTATTTTACCAGTTACTTTTGAATTTTCTTGAATATGAAGCCTGAACTGGTTCTTTTAGAAATGTTTAATTTTTTGAATAAAATATAAACAGTCCATTGTGCATTTTGCATTGCATTAGTTACATGCAAATTGTTTTGAAAATTTCCTGAATATCCAGATTTGGTGTAGTGGGTGAGTAGTATATGGTGAACAGAATTCAGCAGTCTCAGTAATAAATAAGAGGATGCTTTATTCAGTATGAGCATACAGTTGAGAATCATATACATTAAAGCAGTTCATGCAGTAGAAAGTAGTAAATCAGTAATAAACAACCATAACAGCTTATTGTGTTCTGAGTGAACTCACAGGAGAGAGACTTCACTCAACTATTCACTCCTCACACTCATCTGCTATTCTCCATAGCCTTAGCAAATGACTGAGGTTTAATTAATTTAGCTTTTTATAATTTGTGAGATAAGGTAAAGAAGTTTGTAAAAGAATTAGCATAACATGTTCTATTGGAGAGCTGTTGTCAAGATTTTTATTGCTTCTGGGATCTTATGATTTTTCCACCAAATAGCTTCCAACCTACCTGACATTCACTCTTCATCTGTTGGAGCCATATGTGAATCTGTTTTATTTATTAGGATATTTACTGCCAGGGAGGCAACATAACAAACTTCTAATAATATCAATGCACACTGGACTGAAAAATCAAGGCTGATAATTCTAGGAAAAATGGGTGATTGTAAATGATCTTAATAAATGTGCAAATAGATTACTAGTAACTGCATGTACACTTTAATTCAACATAATTATCCTTTTTTTGATAATTATTTTCCAAAGTGGAAAGATTTACTCTGTTGTTAGTAGTTTCCTGTTGGAATAATTTTTAAGGTGGTGTGTTATTTTATACCAATATTTATGTTTTACTTTCAGTCAATTAAAATTTTTATTTCAGCATTCATTTGGATTTGTCTTATTCCTAATTTTTTATTTCACCCTTTTCATTGAATATCTTAAGCTTTTTGAGAAATAATTCTGCCTAATTATTGAAATCATTGATATTGATGCTGACAAAACTTAATATATATTTCATTTCTTAAATAAACATTAAAAAAAAGTAGTAATTAAATTTTTTTATGCATATGCTGATTTGTAATTGCAGATGTTTCTTCAATTTGTTTTGGGCAGCTTTTCTCTTTCATTTTAATTTTTTAAAATTTAATATGGAATTTTAAATTAAAAATTAAATTTTTTTGAATTAATTACAATGTTTTATAGTATTTTCATTAATATGATTTCAGTGAAATAAATTAAGCATTAATTTTGTTTGATTAAATTCGTGTGCTATGTGGAATTACATGGTTTGATATTAGAAATATTGGGAGTGTTAAAAAAAAATCCTTTGAATAAAGAAATGTTTTGAATTCTAACTAGCAGTTAATAACCCTGAAAACAAACATATCTGAATGAACAATGCACTTGTTTGTTATTTTGTGTTTTCTAGTTGCATTCTTGTCATTGCTTAGAATTTTGTTTTCAGAGTGTAATGCAAAAATAAAAATTAAAATGTTACTCTTATGTTTGTCTTCTTTTAGGAAAAGTTCTTAAAAGGAAACCTTTTAATAAAATAATGGAAAATGTTGTTTTTGTCATCAGTGGCTTTGTGAATCCTTTAAGATCAGAAATCAGAGATAAGGCTTTAGAGATGGGGGCAAAATATAAAGGAGACTGGGATAATACATGTACACACCTTGTGTAAGTTGATATTTTTATTTAATAAAAAGATTCAAAAAGCTCAGATGATTTCTTTTTGTTATTTTAGTTATATTTTAGTATAGAAATATAAACTGGCACCTCTGAGTATTACTTTTTTATATTTTAATAACGATAAAAAGAAACCCCTTAAAAATAAGGCTAAGAATTAAATTTTAAATAACTTTAAAATCTTCATGTTATTGAATATTTTTTTTTTTTTTTTTGTATTCTTATGTTATTAAAGCTTAAAAACCTATTGAACCGCTCAAGATTGTTTGGCTTTTGAATTAAAAGCCTATGAATTTACATGTTTTTTTATTAATAAAAAAACCTAGTTTAACTTTCACAAAAACTGCATTCAAATTTTGATTGTACTTTAGTATCTATTAACAAGCATTAAACAGTGCATTATATGCAAAACTAACAAATAAAATTATCTTTTAGAAAAGAAAAAAATCCCTCTGTAAACAGGTTCTTTTTAAATAGCATTGTAATGCTAAAAGCTTATTTTATGTATCACAGTTTAAAGCTTAAAACACTTCCAAAATATAAAAATATTTAAATATTACCTAATACCTAAATTAAAAATAAATGCCAAAAGGTAGAATACTTTATCTTTTTATTGTTTCTTAGTGGTGATTATCCATAGATTTCTTTATTTCAAAACCATCTGCAATTAATTATTAAATTTGGGGAAATTAACAACACTTGAGGAATTAATTGTATATTCAAGGAATTGATATGGTCATAAGAATAGAGAGTTCTGAGTTTTATATTAATATAAAATATTTCTTGTGATTAAATTTTCTCAGAAATCATTGTGGAAAGAGGTAAAATTCTAATTAGTTACTAATTAATTGATATTTTAATTTTTACATTTCAAAAAGTTGATAGTATTATTTATTTTGATTAATAATATGCAGTATTTAGTTGAATTAATTGCTGTTTAAAGAGAGATGTGGAATGTATGCATACATACATACACACACAGTGACACAACAATGACTTATAATATTTAGTTCATTTGAGGAGGATATAGTCATTATATCACAACATTGATGCTAATAAAATGTCATGTAACAATGAATGTCTAAAAATTTCCTTCATGCATATAATTGAAAACACATGCATTATAGTTAGTACATTAAAAAGTAAACAGTTCATTTTGTTGATGTTACATGTTATAATCCTGTCAAGAAATTCCAAAACATTAATACTTTTTACACATTCTTATGTATATAATTCTGATTTATTATAATGTTTAGCTATATATTTAACATAAAACCTAATCTGTTTCATTTTTAATTTTAATTATGTTTTCTGATATTTTTATTGAAGCAAGTATTTCAGGATGATAAAGTTTTGTTTTATGAAAATTAGCCATATCTTGTATTCTTATGTTTTCTTTATTATAGTTGTGCATTTATAAACACTCCAAAATATATTCAAGTTAGAAGTCAAGGTGGAAGAATAGTTACTAAAGATTGGATTTTGGATTGTTATAAGAAAAAAGTTCCCCTAGATTGGAAATTGTAAGATTTTTTTTTTATCCTAAAGTATCTTATATTTTTATTTGTATTATTTAAATTGTATTAGAATTGTATTTATGATCTCTTTAATATTGAAATATAAGAAAAAAATTTGACTTAAAGTGAATTTTTATTAAAATTAAATCACATAAATTTTAATATTGGCATTTGCTGTACAAAGTAATATGATTATTGGCTCTATTCATTGGAAAATTCCCTTAACTTTTAAAGTTCTGTTTTACGTGGCTCTATTCTGTAAAAGGTCTTTTATTCATTTGATGATTTCAAAGTTTGAGGACATTAGAAAAGCTACTTGTAGTATTGTAATGAAAGTTGTATATTTCTTTTATAATTCATCCCTGAATGTTAAAATATTTGTTCATATATTTTTAATTCGTAATTTTAATTTTTTTTTGTTTTAAACTTATTTTTCAGTACAGATCTATTTATTAGTTTTAATGCTTTACTGTATTTTCTCACTTTATTATAATTAGAGGAAGTTAGCAGTTGACTGCCATAATAATAATAATAATAATTGTTGTTGTTGAATATTAGTTTGAGTAATGAGAATAATAAAAGATTTGAACACCTATTTTTTATTTATAATGCTGAAAATCTTAATGTTTTATGCAGAAATATTTGTTTTACCAAATATTGAATTATAATAATTTTTCTTAAAATTGATTTGTCCCATTGCTTGTTATCTTCTATTTATTTCCACAGAAAGCAATTCTTGTTTTATTTTGAAATCATACTCATCAGAAGCAATGGCAATCTTCAAAGTATTATTGTATTACTCAGATGTTTTATCTATAAAACATTCCTTTCTGTAGACTGAGTTTTGGTGTATTTTAAAATTCCTTTTCCATTTCGTCATTACATTGAATTGCATTTTTTAATGACCAATACAATAGATTTTCATGAACAGTAAAACATTTTGTGTTGACAAACTAGTTTTTCTAAACCCTGATTATATCATTATGTTTGAAAATGGAAAGAAGTTAATATAAAGTCGCTTAATTCGTTTACATATTTATATTGTCCACTATTAAATTGCGATGTTAGGAACTTAGCCTTTTCTTATGGAATACTTAATTTTAAATCAATGTCTTAAATATATTTCATGAATCATAGTCCCCAAGACCAATAAATTGATTTTTTAAAAGAAGTCATTACTGAAATTTGAAAATATATTTCAAAGAAAATATTGCATTATTCCGTTTTTAAAAATTGTACTTTATTTTTAATTTTTTTGGGCTCACTTAATGTACCTATTTTTATGACTTAGCATGTGGGCTGGCAAGTTTGCTCATAAATGATGATATTTAGCTAATTAACTCCATTAGGGCTTAACTTTGCTATGCATAATATTACTTTCTTATGTTACTGTGTTATCATGCATGATATAACAGGACTGAATAACTACCTCTAATTATTCTTAAAGAAATGCATTTAGATATATGTAGTAAAGTGATTTTGTCAGAAAATATGATATGTTAATAAAGTGGTTGACTAGCTAATAACTTTTCTTTGAAATAACAATGTGCTTTAAGAAATTTTTTAAAATTTTCCCCCCTCATTTTGTGCAGTGGTTTTTAGAATTTTATAAGTTAATTTTATAGTCTTTTATATTATATATTAAAAAATACTAGAAGAAAAGACTTTTTTTTAAGGTATATGCTGGGAAATTATACAATGGAAGAATCTTCAAGTGAAGCAGATATTTCAGCAGGAAGCTCTGAAGAATGGTCAGATGAGGAAGAAGTGACTGTCAAGAAACAGAAGAGGCATAAAGCTGCTCCTAAATTGAATGGTATTTTTTTAATTAAAAATTTAGTGTAGAAATATTTTTATTTAGAGGTCATACTTAATTGTTTTTTTTTTTTTCATAATTGCTTAAACAACAACTAAAAACTCAGCTTTGTTTAAGAGCAGCTAGTTTTACTAACTAAGCATCATCATAATTCATTGAAGTCATAAATTTTTTAAAAACAAGAAATAAAAGTAATTTTCAACTTGTAATCATATTGAATACTATGAAATTATATTTTGCTTTAAAATTAAGTAATTTCAAGTAAGCTGATTTAGATTTCATTTTTTTTTTTTTTTTTTTTTTTGCAGTTTTACTTTTTTTAAAATCTTAATCTGTTTAATAAATAGTATTTTTGTCTTATTCTCTATAACTTAAAAATAAATAAATTAATTAAAAGGTAAAATTCAAGTTAAACAGATTTGTTCCTTTTTTTCCCAAGTATTTGTCTTGCTATTAGTTAAAATCAATATTCGGTGCATAACATTTGTTTTTGGTTGCCCTATGATTAGATTAATTTAAAATATAAAATGATTATTCATAACTTTAAAAGCTAAATTCATGACCTGACTTAACTATATGTAACTAGCATAATTTTGAAAATTTATAGACTAAAATTATGTCTGCAAAATTTCTGATGCTCTTGGTGCTATAAAGTTTTCATGCTTTTTTTTCCCCCAATGAAATATAGATGCAGGTAATTTTTTGCATGCTAGATGCAATCTAAAAGTAATTGTATTATAAATTGTTTTATCTGAAATTTTATTTTTGTTTCACATTTTATTCTTGTGATTGTTATTTCAATCTTTTTCTTTCTTTCTTCACTCCCCCCCTTCTTTTTTTATGTAGGTTATGAATAGCAGCACTTTTAAGCTTGAGTGGAATTAGTTCAATACAATGATATTAATTGCTTTAGCAATTTCTTCTAGATGAGATTAATTGATTGAATTATAATTATTTTTAGAAATTTTGAACCTTTTTCTTTTGTGAAATGAACCTTTTTGATAGTTGAATATTTTTATGTTAGAAAATTATTCTATTGTTTGCATTCATTATCTGTACATTTGTCAAATATATGTTTAAGGTAAACAATCAAATGATGTGAAAAAAGTTTCAAAACCAAAATCAAAGTCCTCTTCTGATTCTGATGATGGTAAATCTGTGTCTAAGGAGAGTGATGTGAAAAAGGTGCAAAGTTTTTCACCAAAGAAGGTGCCCAGTTCTTCAAATAATGTGACTGACCAAGCATCAAAAGATGATAGTGAAACAGAAGATGAAGATGCTCTTAAAGATTATATGGCTGATACAGATCGAGATTCGGATTCAGGAGGAAACACAGAAGATGAAATATTGAAGTTAGTATTATTAAATGGAATTAGTAGAATTAAGTTTGAATTATTCAGTATATTTGTAAGATAAAAAAAAAATTACAAATTTGGATCAGATGGATTTAATTTCGTGTTGTCTAAAGTCATGTTGCATAAAATCAATTTTTTTTTTGTAAAATATTTTTATGAATTTCACTCATTTAAAAAATTTATATTTGAAATCTTAGTCACTATTTTAGAATTTAATTATTTATATTTTATTCATACTAATAATTTTCATTCCTTAGAGTTGAAAAAGCAAATCTGGAGAAAGCCGTATTAAAAACAAAACAAGCAAAAGAATTTTTTGAAGATGATAGTGATTCATCATTGCTGCCTTCAAAAATTGATACATCTAATCTCCCTCTTCCTGAATTACCAAATATATTTAAAAGACGTCATTTTTTCCTTTATGGGGATTTCTCTTCAAACAAATGCCATGATTTGCAGAGATATATTACTGCTTATAATGGGTGAGTAAAATGAATGTTGTAGCATATGATAGTTGCAAATTAATGTGGAAATTAATCATATTTATCATTTAAATGTTTTATGTGAAAAACTTTTTGAACTTGTAAGTTTTAGTTCTGAATTCTAGTTGAAGAAAAGTGTATTAAAAAGTTCTTTTAGCTGTTTAGGAAAGACTATTTAAAAATTTATCTTGTATGAAATCATTAATTATATATATACACTTCAGTATCTGTAATAATTGTGAATAAAAGTTACAACACTTAAATTTTCATGCAGTAATCATAGTGTATCATTTTTTATGTAAATAGAAATTTAATTAATTTATCCCATTAAAATAGTTATAAATGTGATTTATGATTTTTTTTTCAGTGTTATTGAAGACTATATGGGGGATGCTGTTAAATATGTCATTACAGAATCAAGATGGGACAAGAATTTCGAAGAAGTAAGACAGCAATTGAGATGCTTCTTATCAAAATTGATTATATATCCATTTCACAATTTTTTTTGGAAACATCAAATAATTCACTGAGTAATTTTTTCCTTTGTTTTGTAGTTTCTTAATCATGGTTCAGCTTTTTTATAAACATATATATTATAAATAGTTAATTTTTTTAGAAATAGGTATATTTAATTGGACAAGAATTTAAATTTTTTTATGAAACTCTATAAAAAGTAAAATAAGTTTTTTGATGAAGTGAGATTGCACCCTTTTATAATTGGGAATTGAAATGTTAAAAAATGCATTTCAGACAAAATTTTTGGGCTCCCTTTTGATAAATGGTTCTTCAATTAATATTGATTTATTTGTTTCTAAACAAATTCATCATTTCGAAAAATTAAGTCTAAATATGAGTACCATTATGAATACTCAATACTTTTTTGCTCTCATTGCGCTCTACACATGAAGTGCATTTTTTGAAATTGCATATTTTATGAACAATACTGTTTAAAGTAAAATACTTTTTAAATCAATTTTTTTTTCGTCTGTAAAATCTTTCAAATTTCAGTTTTTAATAAATCTTATATTCAAAATTATTCTGCAGAATTTCGAATTTTGTAATTATTTATATAATTTCAAATAGTTTTTTGGATTAATAAAATTTTAGGCTTCCTTGAAGAATTGCAAAGTTAAAAACCAAACAATTATGATTCTAATTATAAAACACTTCAATTGCATGCTAGGAAGGATTTTGATTGCTTCTCAAGAAAAGGATTTGTTTTAAAAGTTTTTTTTTATACATTTAAGAAGATTACACATCTGACTTCTTTGAAGATTTGTTTTCGTTGAAAGAAATAGTTTGGTCATTTCTTATTAAAATATATTATTTATCAGTGAAAAATGTCTATGAAAATAATTGAATGTGTTTTGAAAGATAATTTAATTAATGCATAAAACATTTATTTATGATTAATTTTTTTTTGTTTGTTTTAACTTTAGGCCCTGGAAAGCAATGAAGATCTTATATTTGTTAAACCAGAATGGATTTTCAAATGTCATGAAGCTCAAAAATTAGTACCTTTTCAGCCTTATATTGTGATCCCTGATTCCTGAAATATTCATATCATCATATCTAAAATTTTATTATCTTTGTTCCCATTTCTTTTAATTCATCAAAATGAAAATTTTCATTCATAAACATTTTATGCCAAATATAATTCTTGCCTTCTGTCACCACCAAAAAGATTGTGATTTTATGTTAACTTAGCACTTAAGTTCAAAAATAATGTTTTGTAAACATATTTTTGTATATTTTGTAAATAAAATATTTTTAACTAAACAATACTAAATTGTTCTGTAAATTTGTTTCTTTAATCATTGTTTGAGAATATTAATGCTACAATAGAGTTGCCACAGCACTAGTGGAATCAGGGAAATCAGAAATCACAGGGAATTTAAAAATCATCTATAAAATAAGGAAAATACTGGGAATTTTACGAGAATGGGGAAATAGAGAATTTTAGCTTTTTTTTTATTTATTAAAAAATCTTTTATTCTTACAATGTTTTAAGAATTAAAGATTGTTGCCAATGCTCTAAAATCTAAACATCATTCTTAGAATCTTCTCCCTGTTCTACTTCCCTTTTTTGCATGTAAAGTCCGATTTTCAAGAAATATAATAGTGACTACAGTTACTTGAATATTAGTGGAGCTACTGAAACTCAACAGAGAGACATTTTAGCAGATTTTTTTTAAGAAAAAAAATGCACATTTAAAAACTGATATTTTTTAAGCAGAACATTTTTTAAAATTCAACATTTATTGAGAAACAATGCAGTATAATGTGAAAAGCATATTGTTGATTTGCTTTATTCTGAAGCATAAATTTTCACTATATGTTCAGAAAGTGCAAAGATTCATTTTGTAATTTTATGTATATATATATTCCTGTAATGAAGAAATTCATTTATTTGCTTTCTATTCTAAGGATCTCAGGCCCCTAGAATTTCCTGCTTTTTTTGAAGCCCTAATTATTGTATTGTCACTTGGTAATATGTCTGGAAAGTAAATTTTGAATAGTAAGGATATGTTTGTTGAAGTTGATTTTTTTTTTTTGTCTAAGAATTGTCTATGCATTTTATAGAGGATCTTACATGTTCCAATATAAAGAGATTTTCTATAGTATATAAAATTAGTGCATATGATGTATGAAGCTTTTGAATGGGATAAAAAAGTTCAAGGGTGAGAGAGAGAAGAATCCAACAGTTAACAATTTTTTTTTAGAAAATACGGTGTTAAAAAAGGGTGTATATCTGCAGAAATTAATGTTTAAATGCTTAAATTGGGGAAAAAATGTTGTGTGATGTGAAGAAAATTTCATTATAATTATCCTGGATTTTGTCCTCCTTACATTGATTGCAGTTATTTTCTATCTATCCTATTTCTATCTAAATTATTAAAGTAAAAAATTACAATTTTGTCTATTTTTCTCATCAGATGAAAACTTATGATTTAGCATTTGGTTTGTATGGAGGAATGGGTTAGTCGACAAATTTCTTGATTTAGACATCAAAAGTACAGTGGTAAAATGGCTTCAGAACTATCTTACTGTTAGGAACTCATTTTTTATTTTTGGAGAAATTCTAAAAGTAAAGCCATCCTTTTGTGTTATTCTGTAAAGCAGATTCCTTTTTTCAATCTATATGAAGGATGTTTTTGAAATTACTCGTCTTCAAACTGAGTGCCTTGGCTATCTATGCTGATGACATTTTATTGTTTTGCAGCAACTCAAATCCTTAAATCCAAGGAGCCTCCAGCATTCTCTTGTCAAAATGATCCAATGATGTAACATTTAGAAATTACAAATCTGACGACGAAAATGTGAAGCCATTCATTTATCCAATATTAGACGTGTCTTCTGTTGATTACTTTAAAATTAATGACATGGAAATCCTGTCGCTACAAAATATTAAAACATTTAGGTAATTATTTTTCTTATAATTTAACTTTTAAAAAACATTTTCTCTGTTAAAAAAAAAACCAACCAACAACAAAAAACAAACAAACACCTCTCAAAAGAGTGAATGCACTCAGATCAATTGTGTTTGTTGGTCATTTCATTTGATTAAAATAATGAATTAAACAATTGGAAGCAAGCTGAAATATACTTTATAACTACAAATGGGAGTAATTTTTCGATTTTGAACTGGCCCTAAATAGACATGAGTTCCAATTCTGCTGAAAGAAACAATCAAATACTTTTTCCACCTTTTGTAAAACTATCTGAACGTTTTCGAATTAAAAGCATAGCATTCGGCTCATCAACAATGTTATTCTAACACCTCATTCATCGTGACTTAAAAGCCCATTAGCCTTCAAAAATTCCTCGAATAATGAACAATAATAATTAAAAAAAATTAAATCTTCCGATGGGTCTTCTTATTACCAAACTAGAACCAAAGCAAAATTAACAAAATAGTAAGGGGACCCCACCCCTTTGGATAAATATTTTTTTTCATTCCAAAAGTATTTCAGGCAATTATCTAAAATTTATTTCTAGAGAAAAACGTCAAAATTGAACCAATAAAGTAATTTTAGCTTTTACAATTCTGTTACATCTCAGAGCAATAATAAAAGCTGAACTGGTATTGAAAATATCATCACAGATGAATCCATATTAATTTATAATAGCTTTACTGGTGAAGCCATTGTTAACTTGCATGCAATTACTATGTTTGCCAATCAACCAAAACAATACATCCTATTAAATGACAGTTTATCCGTCTTGAAAGCCCTACATCTTGCAAGCAACCATTTCAAAAATATCTATCTTTAGGCATATGGCATTTTGCAAGATTACTTCTATAGAATTTGTCACCAGATCACTTCGCCATCGCTGGAAATAAGCTTGCTGATGAATTTTCCAGACAATATCAGACATATATTTTTAAATGAACACCAGCAAATGAAAGAAATTCATACAACATGAAATAGAAACAGCTGAGGTGTTTCTAATATTATGAGAATTTCTTGAAGTTGAATAGCATCAAACATAATCATCCATTGTTTTCCTATAATTGAAAAACAGATGTCAAATTATCTTGTTTCCGAGCTAAAACCTTTTCAACCAAAACAAAGGTGTTTTAGCATCATCTTATTTCTCCATTTGCTCTATTTATAAGGTGAAAATCGCGAACATATCATTTTTCAGCCCACAAAATATGAACACCGTAACTTTCTAAGAAAAGAGCTTGGATGCATCCCACTCTCTTTAAACTGGAGTTATGATCTCTCAATCGATACATATAAGAAATTAGCCATAAACATGAAATTCTTTAGCCACACCCAGTGTTTAATTCGTAGATTTTAGAGTGTTTCTTTATTCTTAACCCATTTTTTTCCCCTTCGTTTGTTTGTATATATATAGGCAACTATTAGTGAATAATTTGAGATGTGAGTTAGTGAGCATTAGCTCAAAAAGTTTTCAAACCAAACCTAACCAAATCAATAACAGGTAGAAAAGCTTTTGCTGTAAAATTTGTGGGATTAGGTTTTCCTCCACCCCTTTTTTTGAAGAAAAAAATGAAAATTGTATATAGCCACTTATAAATGGAATTTATATCGCTAAAAGTTAATTTTTTGAACTTTTAAGTTGACGTAAAATTAACTTTTGTACAATGATTAGTTTAGAAGTTATTGAAAAACTTAAAACTGGAATAAATGAAAAAGCTTTATGTACAACATAAACAGATAATTAAAATAAGACAGCCTCAATTTTTGACACTAATTTGGCGAAATCACGGACATGAAGTTTTATTGATTCAGTTTATCTGGGATTATGTTTCTGATATAAGAGTAATATATAAAATTCTAAATCTGCTATACACTATATCTGATTTAAATGATTACAAATCTGTACTTTATAGCTATGTTTGTTAACAGAAGTTTAAATCCCCAAATATTTTTTAAATTTATTCATTAGCAGTAGTATTCAGTTCAGTTAATCATCGACAATAAACAATCAATAATATTATCTTGTATATATAGAATACGATAATTATTTTCTGTTCCTAATGGAATTTAAGCAAATATGAATGAGGTCAAACTTCATACAAAGATTTTCTTTTTCATTGAAATCCCATTTTGAACAAATTATTACATTTTTCTTTTAATTTCCAAGAAACAGAAAGTGAATCAGAAAAAGTTTTAACAATGGAAAATATTGTTGAAATTGGAACTGTTGATAATAAAGTGTAATATCTACGTATGTATATTTTTTCCAAGTATAATAGGGCAAATTTTTAGACAATGCTTTTTACACAATCTAAACAATATCCAAAAGCATTACAGTATAGATTCCTCATAAAAAATAGCATTTTTACCGTCATGTTGTAAAGCGGTGAAAGAAACATTTATAGTTCTGCACATTCACGAGAAAATTCCGACGGAACATTTGCAGCACTTGCAATCTTTTCAACGCAGGTTAGGTATTGGATTCTTCCTGTATAATATAAGATTTTGGTAAGATTAGGGAAGAAAGGCTTTAATTTCAACAATTATGTTTCTTCCTTTTTTTGAAAGCATTGAAATTCATTTCCATTGAATATTAATTCTTATTAAAATGACACTGTATTGCAGCTTTATTATAATAATTTTATCTTACTCAATAATTATTGAAATTACGCTGCACGTGATATCAAGTATTATTTAATTACTGAAATGGATAGATTGATATCTTCATCACCAAAAGCTACCATCCCTTAATACCAGAAAATCAAATTTCAAATGCTTAAAAAGCTTTAGTGATCAAAGATAAATTTACTGATGTCTTTTATGAAAAATAGTTTTTACTGGGGAAAATATTTTAAGAACTGACATTTCTTGGTGAGGGAAGGTGAGCTTGTTCCAGATGTTTATGTGAGTTTGATATTTCGAATAGGGCTCGAGAATATGTTCAATGTAATTTTAATATTTAGAAGAAAGACAGTAAGGGTTATTATAAAGAAAACAATGTTTTTTTGTAGATTTGGGATGAGTATCTTTCTCGTTATTAGGCGTCTTGAAAGTACGTCTTCTCTTCTATTTTTAAGCCATGATGTAGGGGACAGAGTGAATGAAATCTCTCCTAGAATCTCCTGGTATTTGCTAATTTAAGAATTTTGAACTTATTTTGAAGCGAGACTTTTTGAGAGTAAATGATTTTTGTTAACTACAATTTATTCAAAGTATGGGTTCGCCTACGTGACCATTATTGCAAGATAATCCGCTTTTTCATTCCCAGAAATATTTTAAGTTCTTGAGCTCAAACAAATACGATTTTTTGGTTGAAATTTGTTCTAATTAGAATTTTTTAAAGCTATTCTGTGAATAACTTTCAGTGATTTGATTGATAATTTTTTCAAAACTCGACGGACAGACAAATTATAGGTCAAACAGTAGAACCGAGTCTGAATGAGATTTTTTCTTCTGGAATTGAGAGCTCTTAATTAGTTTGACATATTACTAAAGATTTGGTAATAAAGATGGAACCAATAGGATAAATTTGATAGCTTTGCGTATTAGATAGGTCCGTCATAGGAGAGACAAATTGAGATTTAGCTGCATCTGTCGTGGTGATAAGTTAATCTTGAAATTCTTTCTTGAAAAATCATTTGGGAGATATAATAGATTATGTCTTTTCTTGGAAAGGATTAATCTTTCAAAATGTATTCCGAAAAATAAGTGGACCCTAATTTGGCTTAAACAAATTTCCAACAATTTAAGCATACTGGCATTAGCAATTTCATTATTTTTAGTCAATTCGGTGCTAATGTAAGACTTTTTGACCATAGTTTGGTGACTGAGCATCATTCCTGTTTGATAAAGAGCCGTAAAGCCAGTTTTTTTGGTGTTATCCGAGGGAATTTATTGGACATCAATTTCATCTAGATAACGTTTGGATTAAATATAGGAAGAATGATTATAAGGACAATTTTTGAATAGTATTACAAGATTTGAATTTGATTTCAGAAAAATTATTAGTAATTGTATATCTGTAAAAAAAATAAATACTGTTAATGTAAAATATACACCTGTAAAAAATTAATACCATGAATATTTTTTGACCAGGATCCGTTTGTTTTGAAAGTGATGAATTTTATGTCATTGGTTTTTCTAAGGGCTTTCTTTGGTCCAGAAGTACTTTGAGGCAATTCCATTTTGGTTTATTTAAACAAAGTTAATGCTAAATATTTGATAGTTTGTTTCCAAGGAAGTGGAAAACCTACATATGTGATCCCTAAAGGTGGTTTTTTTTTTTCGGAGGGGGGGTGGCGGCTATCGAACAATTTTTCAGGACAATTATGTTTTTAGCAGTTGTATCATCTATACGTGTTTTCCCTAATGTCTTGGAGCTTTTTTGAATACAATCCAGTGAAGAATGGGAAAAAGAAAATAGGGTATTTTCGGCAAAAATAAAGCAAAGCCTTAAACTTAAGGGTTAAAAAAAAATCAGCCATTTAGTAAATGAAGAGAATTGATGATAATACGTTGTCTCGAGGATAATTCTGGTGCTAGAAAGAACATTTCTCCCACAAACTTGAAGTGTTTTATTTTGAAAAAAATCACGAAGGAATTTTATAATATATCTAGCATTTGCTAGTTGTAGACAATTTCACACTGAGTAAACTTTAAAGAAAGGAAAATTTGAAGATGGAGGAAAAAAAATGTCTTACTTAAAAAAAAAAAGAAAAAGAAAAAGAGGAAATAAAAAAAAAATTCTAAGGCAGGCATATCTTTTGAAGGATGATGAATTTCCAGATGCCATACTGTTGATGGCTGCGTTTATTTCGGAACCTTTTTAGAATTTTCCAGATTTTTTAGTGCTTCTTTGCCTCCGATCAACGAGTTACCTTTTTCTATACTGATTAAAAATTTTGGAAAAGTTTTGTAGGGGAACGTTGATTTTTTAAAAAAATATTTCGATGTGATCTTTTGATTGTAGTGCCTTATTCCTGTTAATAGAATGTATTTTGACATTAAGGGCGTTTTTCGATCTCGATCATTGGTACATTTGTTTTGATGACTGTTGAATATTTTATGGAAAATGGTTGATTAAAAATTTAAAAATTTGATTTTTGTGCTATTTTTACTAGTGATATTTTGATGGGAATGCCAAACAAAAGCTATGCTTTTCAGTATTGCATTAGTTGCATCAGATATATTCATAACTCTTCTCCAAATTTAACAGTTATGCAATCCAAAACTGGTTCTGCATCATAAAGATAGTTTTCCCATACCTGATAAATTTCATATTTGAAATATCTGCGTGTTTCTCTTAAATTTTTAAAAAAATATATGCTTGCATCTTTTGAAGTGTTTTAGATTTAGTATCAGAATTAAATAAGGCAGTATTTAATTTCTCATATTGTTTTTGATCCTATCTTAGGTTTTTCCCTTTTAACAATGACTTGCAACCCGATTATTAATTTTTTCATGTCTGAATTAAATGGGAATAAATCCTTATCAAGTTCTTTTGTCATACAATACCATTTAAAGTCGCATATCTGTGGCTCAGTTTGGTACTCTTCCAAAAAACAATTAAGAGGAAGAAAAAAAAAATCTCGTTTTCCTCAAGAAATTAATGGGAGAAAAAAATTCAGAAGTAAAAAGCAGTAATAATGCTCATTATCAAAGAGTACATTTATTCGAAATATTCGTTTCGCAGTTAGATAAAAATGAAAAGCTAAAATCCCTTTCAAAGTTAATTTTTCTGATATCAGTTTTAATTAATTAACACACTATTTTTTTGCTTATTTTTAATTCATACAGCAATCTCTCTTTCCAGCTATCATTTCCCCTCATCTGAAAGCAGTGAGAGAGGATTTAAAAATTTTCCTTTTCAATTTTTAAACCATTTTAATACAACAGGTTTTTTTTCGGAAAAGTTGACTAATTGTAACGTTTGATGTCTTATACTCAACCTCCTAATGATTATAAGAAAATTTATCAAATTTAATCAGCGGTTTCTGTGTTGCTCCTTTCAGAAATTAACAGGAAGTATGTACAGGTGCTTAACAAAATAATGGAAATACCTTAGATTTATAAATAATCCTTTATTAGTATGATGTAGGACCACCTTTAGCATGTAATAAACTTGTATTCGCCTAGGAATCGATTCATACAAGTATTGAATTGTGTTTAAAGGAATTTTGTGCCATTCTTCCTGGAGATATTGTGAAAGTTATGGGAGAGATGCCATTGAAGAATATCGATTCTGTATTGAACGCTCTAAAATAAACCATAATGGTTCAATTATATTGCGATCGGATAACTCTGTGGGCCAAGGCAGAAGTTTAATTTCATCATCGTATTCATCCAACTATGACTGGACTAGTTTCATTGCATGGATAGGAGCATTATCATCCTCGAAAATTCCTTCTCTTCCAGGAGACAAATTTTGTATTCTAGGATGGGACTGGTCAGCTAAAATTTCTCTATACTTCTCCCCAGTGGTCATCATTTCAGAGTTACGATTGGTCCAAGAGAAAACTGTGGCATAACTGCCCATATCATGACAGATCCACTTCCCTACTTGACCGTTGGAAGGAGACAATCTCAATCAGATGCTTATCCAGGTGTCCCTCAAACGCGCATCCATCTTTTTGCAGGGAAAAGTGTGAAATACCTTTCTTCATACCATATTACTTTCTTAGTCGACCAGGTTTTGTGAGTGCGACACCAGTGTCGACGACTTTTAAAAGTAACATCTGTGACAAATGGCTTGGAGATTGTTGTTCCGCCATAAATGCTCTGTTTAAGAATGTACCTTCTAACTGTAATCACTGACACGAGAATCCAGATGGATATTGAACTATGCGGTCACGTATGCTGCAGTTGCTCGCTTTTTGGATATTGTAACCCTCTTCAATGCCCGTCGATCTTTCACTGAGTATCTCATTCCACCCACTATTTTGCTTTGCCAAGCTTGTCTTGCCTCGCTATGTGTGTACTTTAGACTCGTATTTCTAGAAATACCTTAAAATTGGGATGTTCCAGTCACACTTGTTCCAGTTATATGGGCTCCTACAATTTTCTCTGTTTTAAAAACTGTGAGTTCTAACATTTTACCCTTTGGAAAAAAGTTCAAGAAATACAAAGCTTTAATAGAGCTAACACATACTACCAGAATTCTATATTGCTACATATAAAAAAACTTATGGCTGTTATTATATTTTAATGCTTACGGAGCAATTCAAAAATGCCAATTTTATTCACAGGTGTTACCGTAATTTTGATAACTACCTGTATATATGGAATTTTAAATGTGTCATTTTTTATCTTCAGTTTTGTTCCATTTTCTCTGTACGATACTTTTTAAAAATGTATTTACTTCGCTTCATCGATAATTGGTATAGTGAATGATGAAAGTTTATTTTACGTACCCTAGACATGAAAAAATAACCGAAAAACAAGCAGTAAGTAAAGTAATAGCAGGAATGGACTCACCAAAGCTTTCATACACACTCTCTAATAAAGGTGTTATCTTAGAGAACACCTTCATGCCAGTGACGTACTGTAGTTACAAAATTTTAACCTTCGACGTGAATTTAGCACTTTTTCTGAATCTATGGTGTAATACTTGGTGGATTTTTTGATGATTGATTCTTACCACAGAATTAATACTTTCCGAAAATTGAAATTGAGATTTTTTTGCGTCCTTCCCTCCTATTAAAGAAAAATACTGATACATTTAAGATATTTGATACATTTAAGATATTGCGTTTTTCATTTATTGCCCATACATGAATTAGTAAATACAGACTGATAGCCAATCTCTGGTTGTATTTGACACAAAATTTGCTAGATGTCAGAGCTGTTGATGCTAAATCTTGGAATCGAATTTTATATTTTTAGCTTTCTTTGCTCTGTAGTTATCGAGTTAGCTTATATTTGATTAACTGGACCAGCAGATTTTCTCTAAAAGTTTTGAGAATAGTTTTTTTTAAATGGGACATTTTCTAAAAACTTATCTTTTAAACTCAGGGAGAAGTAAAACGCGGAGATTGTTCAAAATCTCAAGTTTTAAATTTTAGACATTTACAATATTTTCTAGATACTTCGAATACGAGAAAGCAAAAATAAAGTCATAAGAAGTAATATAAGAAAAAAAACAAACAAACGTGATCTATGGAAGAAGTCAATTTAAGCAACCATATTCATTTTGCTATTGACTGTCACTAAAAATTGGCACTAATCATGAAACTGTCTTTACAAGATTTTGGATTCAGCAGTTTTACATTGATATAAATTTATGTAGCTTTGAAATTTATGTGAAAGTTGCTTTTAAACTCCATTTTTGGTCGTTTTCTAAAATCTCTACTGAATTTCGGGGACTAGAATGTTTAGATATTAATTTTTTAAAATATCAAAACTGTTTTTGATAGTCGAGAGAGTGTGTGATAATTGATTTGGAATACTGGCTTACAGAAAATGAAACTTAATTTTTAAGGAAAATGATTCGGAAATTAATTGCTTGTCTTTTTGTAATGAGGTTATAAGACCCCAAACTATAACTCCCAATTCATAAATTAATTAAAAAAAATGAGTTTTAACAATGAATAACATAATAGAAAGTAGAACGAACGATAATAAAGAGTAACATTGTTTCATATCTGTAAATTATTGTTGCAAATGTGATAAGAGAAAGTTCAAACAATGTCTTTTATATAAATTAAACAGTATCTAAAAGCCTTATTGTTAAGACTCCTCTTAGGAAATTGCATTTTCACATGAGTCTTGTACGTTTGAGGAAAGCACAGTTTTTTCCAATTGCGGTAAATTCGCAATAAAGTCTTTGAAAACATGTTCAGCACTTGTATTCAATACAGGTAACAGACTTTCTTTAAGCAATTATATTTAAACATAATTCAATAGAAAAACTTTTAATTTGAGTTAATGACAGTTTCTTGCTCTTTGCGAGAATAAGAAAGTTCTTATTTCTTATTAATGTTGCGTATCCAAAAATTTCAAATATTCAGCAATAACTCAGAAAAGCATCATTGAATTAAGGCGGGTTCGAATGAGGCTAACTTTTGTGCGCAATGAAAGATCCCGTATACAATACTATATTTGATAAAATAAAACTTTAAGTATGGCGCGTTTTTGCTAATTTGGCGAAGTGGCAGGGTTAAACTCCGATTCATCCCAAATTTTGTGTATTATATTAGGCGACGAATGCCTTGCATTGCACTAACGTACATTAGCAATAACATTTATCTGGTTTGTATTCAAAATTTTTCCTAAAAGTATCGGGCGAATATGCCTTTTGGATACTATTTTTCAAACCGATTGCAATAAAACAGTTTTTGCCCCTAGATTACATACCGAATTTCATTATTTGATCTATAATTGTAGTCTCAAAACCACATATCAAATTTAATGTATTTAAGTCATTGCCTTTTTGAGAAACTTAAGCATATATACTTCTAAAATTATAGACTAACAGACTAACTTTTTGTTGGATATGAGACAGAATTTGATAGGTGCTTATATTGTAAATATTAAATATGTGCATTGAATTTTTTTTTTTAAATCTAGTTTTCTCCAATTTGTAATTACTGAATTTACTTATATTCGTATATCTAAACTGGCAGATTTCTTTCTGAATAGAGTTTTCTGACTATCTTATAGGAATTTACTAAGTTAGTGTAAATACCAAATTTGTAGATTTCTGGCTATATACAACATTTAATCCTTCTAGTTCAAAGGATTTTTAGTTACATTTGTCACTGACGGACAGTCATTTTCTAAAAATGTTTGTTCACTCTTAGTAGGTCTAAAACGTGAAGATTAATCAAAATCACCTGTTCGAATTATTTGACAAATACCAAATTTTCTCTAAAGTTGGTATATGAGAAAAGGTAATCAAAAAATATTAATCTTTGGCAAGAATTTAGTATTTTTGCTGAATCTATCGTGTGATCCTTGGGCAGTGTTTTGGCGATTAGTCATTAGCTTTTGGATAATGAATAACGAAAATCAAATTTCACTTTTAGAAATATTTTTCTTAACGACTGCAAAAAAAAAAAAAAAAAAAAAAAAAAAAAACTGGATACAGATCTACATTTATAATCATAAGAACCTCATACTAAATTTGATATATATAAGTCATTGCGTTTATGAGCTATTACTCTAATATGCGAAGGTAAGTAGAGACCGACAGATGCTCAACTTTAGAGTTGGTTCAAATTTGAAAAGAATTTACAATTTAGATACTAAACTTGTGAATTAAATTTTTCTTATCTGGATTTTTAGGTTTTACCAATGCAACTTTTATCAGAAAGGAGTTCGTTCAAAATTTGATAGCGTTTCGAATCAGAGTTGAAATAGATCAACTTCATAATATTTAAGAAAAATATTATGCATGCATTAACATTAATGTACTCGTCATGCAGCATTTTCGGATTATTTACTATTTTTGCGCAGTGAAAGATATCTATTGAAACTGTATTTTAAATATTCTTAGTATTAAATCAAAAATTGGATGACAGCGGTAAAATTAATTATTAATAACTCGTTAGAAATGGCGTTTTTTTATGTGCTTCGAGTTGTTTATAGTTTATCATGATGATTTCTTTACTTAAATTTTCTCATCTCAATAAAAAAATCATTTTAAAGAAAAAAAATGCGAAGATGTTTTTAGAATATATTTTATCTTTTGTAAAATTTATGTTTACTTGTAACTATGACCCAAGGAAATCAAGAATCAAATAAATGAGGTGTTTTCTGAAGCAATCACCCTTTAGCTTCGTTATCCAAGCAGTGCGAAGAAAAAGGTATGCGAGCGATTTTATGATTAGTAGAAAAAAAAAGACAATTGGTAATTAGTTCACAGCATACTTGCATAAAGACAAAAAAAAAAATTAGTAGGTCCTAGGCTCTTCTTGTAAATGAGATAAAATAATAATAAATAACATAGTTTTTATATTATGTTAGCTACTGAAAAAGTGTCAGAATAGAAATGACCTGTTTTATGAGTTTGAACATAATTTATAATGAAATTTATGTTTTAATAAATTACTTGATCTGTATTTTCAGAACTTTTAGTGTATCTAATATCAGTTGAAAATTGGGATATGAAATCCAAATGACGTAGTTGACGAGGACTACATTTTTCAGTATTTTGATGGAAGGCATATGTTAAGGGTTTTTGGTCAGTGTAAATGATTAAAGTTCTTCCCTCAAGCATATGTCGGAATTTTTTGACAGAGGAGTAAATAGCAAGTATTTTACGATCATAAGAGACCAATTCTTTTGAGATTTACTTAATTTTGAAGAATATAAGGCTATTGGTTCCCACTGATGCGATAGATGCATTATGGAACAACCCACAGCTGCGTTTGAAGCATCTACTCACAAGCCTAATTGACCACTAGGTGTGGGATGCCTCAATAGCGTTGCTTTAGAAATTGCTTCTTTAGAAGCATTGAAGAAAACTGTTGCTGCATCGTCCCATTGTAATTGCTCTGTAGAATTAGGAGCTTTAGAATGCTTCTTTTTGTTTTTGTGCCCTTCAAGAAATTTAACAATGAGTTCAAGAATACCTACAGCTTTAGGAATGCAACGTCGATAAAAATTAAAAAGTTCTAAATAACTGGCGCAATTGAGTCAAGGTTGCGGGTTGGGGTAATTCTAGGATACATTTTGCAAGTTCAGATAAAGGTTCAGTTCCTTCCCCTGATAATTTGAATCCAAGGAATTCAACTGAAGATTGTACATATTTACATTTTTTAACATTTATGCGCAGATCATATCTTATTTAAAAAGTTAAATGAATATCTAAATGATTTAAGTGATCATTTTCATTTTCAGAAGCAACCAATAGATAAACAACAAAAGCGTAAACAAATGGTAAGTCTCTAGTAACCTTGTCAATAAAGCGCTGGAAAGTTGATGAGGCATTGCAAAGATCAAACTGCATTCGCAAGCTTTCAAACAGGCCAAATGGAGTGCATATTGCAGCTTTATGCACATCTTCAGCGTTGATAGGAATTCGATGGTATACTTTACGAGATCGATATAGCTGAACATTTGTTTACCATGCAATTCAGATGTAAAATCAGCAATACAGGGAATGAGATATTTGTCTTCGATGGTTTGTGCATTAAGTGCACGATATTCACTAAGTGGTCGCCATTCAACAGACCTTTTTTTTAGGCACCATGTGCAAAGGAGAGGAATATGCACTTTTAGAAGGTTTGATATGACCAAGATGAATCATGCGCTGAAATTCAGCTTTGGCTATTTTTAGCCTGTCTGGAGCTAACCTTCGAGGTTTAGCCGAGACGGAAGGACCTTTGGTTTTGATATAATCTACAATATTATGCTTAACAGGCTGATTAGGGTCTGACAGCTTAGTAATTGCTGGATATTTCATTAACAATTTATCATATACACTATTTATACATACAGATTTTACAGCAACTTATGGAACATGGACTTAGTTTAACATGCACTTTTAAATCAGTAACATTATCAATTAAGCATTTATTTCTTAAATCAGGTGATAAATTAAAATGGTACAAAAATTGTCACCAATGATAGTACATGAAACATTACAAATGTAAAATGAATAAATGAAATTTCTACATAAACTAAAATTTACTGTTATGGATTTTCTGCCATACGCATTTGTTGCTGTGCCATTTGCAGCACGAAAGGTTTGCATAACAGGAATTGTTGCACGTAAAAAGGAATTTGTCTTTCTTTTTTACATGCAAAAATTAAGCTCGCATCACTGCCGGAATCAATTAAAAAAGCAATACCTGTATTGAGTTCAAGCAGAAAAAGATGGCGAGAAGTACATCCATTAAAAGAGTCAGCTGCCATTACTCTTCCTGGATGGGGTTTCCCTTGAAAGAGCAAGGCAGAATGCACTTTTTTGCTTTCTTCTGGAAAAGAAAGTGATACCAGCAGCATCTATTGCCCCTTGATTTGGAGCGTATACGACAAGTACGGCTGGATGATCGAAATCGGTTACGAAAACGACGGAGATCAGTTATCTCCTTGCGTAATTCCTTAATTTCATTTCGAAGCAAATCCATGTCCGATTTGCGTTCCCTCACAGGTGAAGAGTTCCGTTCACTTTCGGAAGCAATAGTGTTGATTGAAGTGGGATGGATATTCAGAATTCTATCAGCTACATCTGCTGCCTTGTCCGAAGTAATCGGTGAAATGGAGGTCAAGATAGTTTACGCCAGTAACGGCATTGCTTGATTGAATAATTCATATAACAAGGAATCATCGATGTTATGGCTTTCGGCTCTCCTTTTCATGATACGAAGAAATTCGCTTGACTTTCAATCACCTAAACTTTCAACAGTCAAAAGTCGTCGAATTTCTTGCGTTCTTAGATTCAGAACAGCGTTTTATGATTTCCGCTTTAAGATCCAAATATGGATCAGTGGAATCTGGCTGAATTATCATATCCTGCACAACAGTGGCAATTTCGGGAGATAAGTGAGTCACGACGTAATTGTATTTCGCCTTGCTTTCAGTAATGGTTTTTGGAGAAGCCAATTCGAAAGTGGAGTCGAGCATGTGAAACCAAAGTGCAGGATCCGGCTTTAGGAATGGCGGTATTACTATCGCTGCCGTTTTAGCTGTAGCCATGTTGAGAAGGAAAATAAAATTCTCGATGAAATAGATTTAAATTATCCGTGGTCACCACTGAAGAGGATTGATTAATCCATGGTATTAATTTTCATTATCCGACTCCATGTAAATGTTATAGAAGCAGTTACTCTCATCTTATATCAAAAATATATTTTATTTCTTACGAACAACATCGCACACTTGCCACCGGTGAGTTCACTCTGCATATATTCCTCCACACTCTTTTTGAAGTGAGAGTTTAGTTTAGTTTAGTTATATTAAAGTCCCGTTGTAAAGCAACACTAGGGCTATTTTGAGACGGGCCTCGTAATTTTGAACCAGGGTCAGATGACGAGGACACACCTGAGCTGGCAGCCCCCACTCCACACCACACCAGCGGGAGGATGTTTGGCCTGACGGATTTAGCCTGCAAGAGACCTCCTTGCACGACGGCTCTTCGGTGGAATCGGGTCTCGAACCTGACTTTCGATTTCGAATTCGAGACCTTACCACCAGGCCACCATGGCCCCTGTGAATCGGTGCTCAAGGCCATTTAAATGATTAACGATGAAACATACGTCATGCGTAGGCACATTTTCTCCGAGAGAGAGAGCGATTAAAGACGCAGGGCTTTCAAGTCAGATAGACTGTCAGTTAATAGGATGCATTGTTTAGGTTGATTGGCAACTTTATTAACTGCGTGCAAAACTGCGATTATACATAAAAAATTTTTGAGACAGTTTCGTTTCTGGTGAAATTTGCAATACTGATTAAGGTATCCGACTGCATTAAAAACACTGGTATTCTACCACATTGCCGATTTTTTTTAAAAAAAGTGTTATTTCTTGTCATTCAGACTTTTCTTTTTCCAAAACAGTTTGTTTTTGCTTAGAAAAGGAAGGTCTAACCTATTATCCAGAGGAATTTTAAGCAAAATTAATTTTTCAGCTAAAATTTGTCTTTAACTTCAATTTTAATTTTCATAAAAATTATCCACCATTAACGTGATATCCCAAAAACTAATAGAGGTATTTACATAAACATTTCAGCGCGTGTTTTAAATAATATAGGCAATAAAATGAACTAAAAGTTCTATTGTTGTTGAAATACTTTTAATGTTATAGGTGTTTTTAGAAAAATTAAATTGCGAATTTATGGAAAAAATGCATATATACGTATATTGTTACCTGTCACTTCTTTGCATCTCAAAATGTTTCTTAGATTTTGGTTCATTTCATTCATTATTATATTCTATAACTTGTGTATAAAGAAAAATAGGATTGTTGCATTACACTTTTGTGTAGAATGTTAACCGTTTTGGTTAAAATTTCCCCAAAATTTACCACAAATTTTTTTATTCTCAAAATATATTATATTCTCCAATAATGTTTTTGTATTTATAGTGTTTATAATAGATAATACATCTAAAAACCAAAAATAGTTTTAAAAAAAATCAAATTTTTCAAATTTTTTTCTTCGAACGTAGTCGGTCACCTTAAACTAGATGGATCTGTTGCTAAAATTATTTTATTCGTTCAGTTCAGAAGCGTGTATACTTGAAATAATTATTTTTCATCAGCAATGCCTGTCTGAAACACTTTTCCTTGAAGAAATTGAAAAGGAAGTGAGCCAAAGTAAAATAAAACATCCTTGTAATCGTGCAGTGGCTATAGATTTGGGATAAGAAAAGAAGTCCCTGAAGATTAAATTTTTTATTCATTATTAGAGTAATTTTTGATGGTTAATGGGTCCTTTGAGTTTTTGTGGATGAGAAGTGAAAAATAAAAAGATACGTGGATAAAACTGTTGGTGGGCCGAATGCTAACTTTATAATTAGAAACGTTCAGCTAGAATTGTGCAACTTAGAATTTGAAGTGTTTGATTTGTCTTTTTTAGGGGAATTCAAGCTTGTACATTTAGGTAGATTAGAGACAACAGCGGACAGAAGGGCAATTAAGTTCCCAAAACTGAAAAATTATCCCTGTTTGAGGTTACAAAGACATGACTTCCGTCTTTCAGCTTACTTATAATTTTAGAGTTTATTATTTTAATTCGATAGAATGTCCAACAACAAGAGTTATTAACTGTGATGGATTTGGGTGCCTTCTGTTGGAGAAAATACCGTTTAAAACTCAAATTATTAGGAAAATAACTAGTTTAATATTCTACCTAGAAGTTTAATATTCGTAGCCATGGGATTCAGTATCATAAATTTTAAGCTGATAATCTGTGGGCTGTCTAATATTAGAGAAATATTAGAGGCTATACATAATATTAGAGGCTTTACATTTTCCTCTTGGGAATCCATTTCGAATTACATTATTGAATTGTTTTCTTAGGGGAATACTGGGGATTTTTTAATAGCAGATGAACAATTTTAGTTTCTGAAAAGCAATAGAATGTCACTATTGGGGGTTGAATAACTCAAAAACATCCTTCCTATAGCTTGAAATGAGGAATCCGCTCAGTATTCTGCTTTACAGAATATTTTAACACTTAACACCCACGCCTACTTTCTGGAGATCATGTGGCCCTTTTACGGTTTGGTATAGATACGAAAAGACAGCTTTGAGTCCGAATTAGAGTTTTCCACAAAATTTATAAAGTTCCTAATACTATGATACTTCTAAAACCATATTTCCGCTGTACTTCAGCTGTCTAATGGGAACATTTTGTACTTTAATTTAAGCCACCAAACCGATTCATATGCTGATGCTGAATATAGTTTGATGAGAATAAAATTTTTTTGTCGTTTTTTGCTTTAATAATTTTATGGTGTAAGATAGATAAAAAATAATTGCAGTCTTTTTGAGGCTAGGAATTCAACATAATGATCTTTTACTGCATTGGATTTGATAATTCTTCGTAGAAATAAATTTGCGTTGGCTAGAAATAAAGGAAGCTCGACAGTAAGGATTGAACGTTGGCATTATCCTTTCCAGGTTTTATATTTTTGGATTTTTGGCATGTAGTACGGATATTTCTTGTAGCCCTAATTTCGCTATATACTTCTAATAAGTCTTGTTTTACTTAAAGGAATATTTTTAATGAATTTTCTAGTAATACCATCTGCTCTGTGGGAAATATTGGGAATCTTATGAATAGCGTTTTGGAGTTCATCATCATCATCAAAAAAAAAAAAAAAAAAAAAAAGAAGTATATCACATGAACTGAATTCGTTCCTGGAAAGGTCACGTGGAATTTTGTAAGGAATAGTGATTCGCAAAACGGTTAGTATAATGGCGGCAGATGGAAAATGCTGATGAATAATGTTAGCTCTATCGAAGGGAAGTTGGCATTGGGAATAAACATAAGATATAAGAAGAAAAACAAAAGTGGGATAAGTTTTTTTCCCCGATTCATTCAAAGTTATTTTTAACCGAGACTTAATACCTTACAAGATATTTATTATCATATTAAGGCATTTACTATTGGCTATTTTTAATTATTTTTCAAGACTAATGAAAAAGCAAATTACTTAATTATAATAATTGATTTTCATCTTGCGTATTATGTATTCATTGAAACATCTGCAACAATTGATTTTGGAGCTTAAATTTTTTGATTCTTCTGAGATATTCATAATCCTTAATGTATCTAAAATTTGCCATCTGAAACCTCTGAAATATAAAATTAAAGTATTTAAAGTCTGGTTACGGATGCCGTTTTGAAAAACTTTATGGAATGCAATTGTGATTGGTATATTGGGTTATGATGCTTAGCACAAACAACCTTGCACTTTAACAATAACCGTCCTATTAGCTCAAAGTTTTTAAAATAACTGTAATAATCTAACATAATTCCCAAAACATTTCTCTAAATTGTCAAAATTGTGAGGACTTAATAAATTTCAATCTATCGACATATTGTCAGAACCCAGTATTTTAATCAATACTTTGCAGAAAAAATTATTTCCTTGAAATATTTAATAATCTTCATTTCATTTAATATAAAATGCAGATTTAATTGAAAATTGTTTAATGAAATTTTAATCTCAATTGTCAGACGGGATCTTATAATATAGCAATGAATTTGTGAAATCTGAATTAAAAAATATTATTATTTAATAAAAAACAAGAAATGATTCCATATTTGGTGTCAAGCCATATTTGGCGAAAAGTTGGTTTCCCACCAAAAAATATTTCAGTTTGCAGTGCCTATTTTATACTCAAATTCAACTTTTAGATTTTTTAATTATATTTTCTTGCAAGAAAAACCCAATTAGCATATTTATGAGTCTTTTATTAGCTGTATTCATTAAAAATCTTTTAAAGTTTGTGTGCAGAATTTTAAATATTAACTATCGTAAAGAAAACAAAGGAGAGAAACAAAGATCTTTATTCATGTCATAGTATTAATGTCAGTAAGATTGGAAAGCCTCCCCAAAATTTTAGCCAAAAAATTTATTTCAACTACATAGATCAGAATTTTTTTTCTGCTTGTATTCAAAATTTGAATATTAAAATTTTTTATTAGACAGATTTTGTGTCATGGAAGTAGTTTTCAGATGTCATCCAGCCTTCCAAGTTTAAAGAAAACTTTAAGATTTTTTTTATAGCAACGAAAAATCATCAAGAAAAATTTCACCAAATTATGAAAAATACTCAAAACCATATTATATTGGGTTGTTCGGAAAGTCATTTCGTTTTTTTTTTGTCAAAATGAAAAGAAATTTTCGTTTAATGAATAAATTATTTATTAAATTATAAAATTGCCATTCTGGTCTAATACCTTTTGCCATATTTTTGGTAGTAACATGATTACACGCTCATAAAAGTTTTGATCTTTGCTGTAAAAAAAACTGATCGAGGTGGTTTTTGGCCTCCTCATTTGAAGGAAAAATTTTGCAAATCAGTTCTGGTACTGATGTACTGTTAACACATCTTCTCCACACATATTGGCTAATTTATTTCTGGCTTGACAGCATTTTTACCTTTTATATAGCAAAAAAGAAAAAAATGACGAAAATGCTGTTTATTGCTCTCCATATTTAAAAGGGCACCATCCAAAAACTACTGCGAAGAATCAGCTGCACTTTTTCACACTCAAGCCTTGCTATATCAGCTCTTAAAACATAAAATGATTTTGCGGTTTAAGTATGAAATTGGGTGCGAAAAATACAATTAAATCTCTGTCGGGAAAAAACGAAATTACTTTCCGAACAACCTAATATAATATTGTTTGTAACACGCGTCACTTCTTATTTCAATGCATAATGGCTCCCTCTATATCCCGATAGTATATACATACCTAACTTTACCAGTAATACTCATGCAGCGTAGACGTGCCTTTACTTAAATTTCCCCTGTAATTGTTGATTTTTCATTGTGCTTAATAGAAATAAATTTATTTTTATAATTAATATGGATTAAGTCTATTATTCTCGAATAGTTCACTGTCGACAAATTTCTTACTTGCTGGCATACCGTCAGAAGTGGGCCTACAGCCATTACATGAATATTGATCCTTCGAGCCGGAGATATAGAGTTATAAAATTAGCTTACGGCTTTCAAATGTCGAAAAGGCTCATTTAAAACTAAAATCAACAATATTGAAGCTTTCATAAGTAAATTCAAAACTTCCGACGCCTCCAAAAAGGATACTGTACAACTTAGCTCTAAGCTAACATCAGTCAATGATTTTCTGCAAGGATTCAATCAAATAAAGTGTGAAATATGTGCTATAACTGATGATGTAGATTTAAAAGATGTTTTAGAGTTTTCTATTGAGTTGGAAGAAGATGCTCAAGAACTGAAGGTAAGCTGTCTTGTATTTCTTTCCAAATATGAAAACGAAACTATTTGCACTATTCAAAAAGCAAATATTAAAATACCTGACTTACCATTGCGTACATTTAGTGAAAAATTTTAAGAATTTGAACTCTTCAAATCTCAATTCATGCATGTTATTGTAGAAACAACCCATCATTAAATGAGACTCAAAAAACTCGTATATCTGAAAAGTTCTTTGAAAAACGAAGCCACATTAATTCAAAGTGATAAGATAATTTTGATTCTTAGTTGAATGCCTTAAAAATCGATATCAAAATAAACGAGCATTAGTTGATATATCGGAAATACTTTCGATTAATAAATTACAAAATGAAAATCTTACTGAAATTAGATTATTAATTAATACTGTTAGAAATCATATGCTTTCTTTAAAAAATCTAACATTTGAATCTAATCCCTTATCTGATGCTGTAATATTACATGTGTTAAGTAATAAAATTGATAAGGAATTTCAAAGATTATTCCAATTAAATCTAACAACGACCGAAAACGACAAGTTTAGAAAAACTTCTTTCATTTTTGGAAATAAGATGCATGCAGTCTAGACTCGGTTATTAAATTAGATTTCCCGGCAAAAAATAACCCAACAAAAGGTAAATTAACTTCCGTTTTCGGTGGAAATAATAATTCGTCTAGAGTTAAATCTTTTTTATCCAAAAACAAGCAAAATAATAAAATGCATTATGAATGAACGTAATTTTTATCACCCCTTGTATAAATGTGATAAATTAAAAAAGCTTTCAATTCCTGAAAGGAAGAAGATTGTTAAATTAAACCATATACGCAATCGCTGTCTGTAAACAAATCATTCTAATAATTTCCCAAGTTGTTTTTTCTGTATAAATTGCAAAAACAAAAATATTAACGCAATGTATAACAATTTACTATTTAATGTGTTAATGATCAGAAAATAAATTCTCTTGAAGCATTTGAGTCATCAGTGACTTTGGCTTCCAAAAGCGATTCTGTTAGCAAAAGATTGCTCAATACTGCTATGATTTTTATTCATGGTCCAAAGGGGAAAGTAAGCCTTTGTTGCGTGTTTGATTCAGCTTCAGAAAATAATTATTTAATGTTGAAGGCAGCAGATAAGTTAGGATTATATAAAATTAAAACCAACTCACCCTACAAGATCTAAGTAATTCTTTTTCAAGAATTAATCATTTAGCTCAGGCAGTGGTTTCAAGCTTTTATACATTTCACGTAAATAATGTTAACTTTTTCCTCACTCCAGAGATAATAAAAATGCATCCTTCAAAAAAGATAAATAGTTCGGAACTTGCAATTCCTTCAGGTTATATTCTAGTGGATAAAGATTTTAATCAACCTTCAGAAATTTCTTGCTTGTAAGGAAGTGAACTCTTTTTTGATATTTTTGGTTGAAATAAAATAAAATTGCCCAACTCTACTTTCAGATTAGTAGAATCTAAATTTTGGTTTATTGTCGCCGGATCAAGTTTTATCCTATTAGAACCATGATCCTGAAAGAATTGCACTTCTTGAATTCTCCGATGCCTCCGAAAAGGGATTTGCAGCAGTAGTATATGTTTCTGTCCAAGTCAAGAATGGTAACAAAAACGGTCTCCTTATTAGTAGTCAAGAGTAGCACCACTCAAGGTTCAATCACCCATTCCCTGGTTGGAACTTTCGGCCAGCAGTCCAAGCAGTGAACAAAGTTGTGGCTGCACTTAATATTGATCTTCAAGAAATAACTTTGCATTCTGATTCCACAATTGCCTGAAGTTGGATTAGGACTGCACCTCAAAGTCTTATTCATGCAGAGTAGACGTGACTTAACTATCCCTATAATTGTTGATCTTTCATAATATGCGTTAATAGTAATAAATTTATTTTTATAATTAGTATGGATTCAATACATTATTCTCGAATAGTTCACTATCGACGAATTTATTACTTGCTGACATACTGCCAGAATTAGGCCTACCGCCATAACACATATAATATTGAAATTGAGTCGCCAATCGACGAATGAATTTGGCGAAAACTTTACTTAGAGCTTTTTAGTTGTTACAACTTAATCAGATTTTGATATTGAACTTTATTCTTCCTTCATTCGTTTCAGAATTTCTTGTAACCAATAAAATAGCAAAAGTAGATTGTGCTTCCGATAAATTGAAGCTTGTCTAAATGTCATCCTCCTAGCATAACATTTTAACAAAGACAAATTCATTTAAAAATTAAAAATTCTGTACTAATTCAGTAAAAATGGTGATGGAGGCAGAATATAGAAATCTAATTTTCTTATTGTTCAATGACAAATAACCTGATATATTTAAATAACTGTACGTTTTAGGATTCAAAACATTTTCCATAATGAAAAAAAAAAAAAAAACCCAACACACATTTTTCGGTACGATTGGAGTTTAACTCTGCCACTTGACGCATTTTTCAAAAGTCGCCAAAAAAGGACTTGCATCAGGTTTTCCGGAGCTTCACAGAAAAACATGGCGCAAGAAAGTGGTTTTTGAGAAAACTTGGCATTTTCACTAATTTGGCGAAGTGGTAGGATTAAATTCTCATTCATCTGAATAGATAATAAGAAACTTGATACTATCCAAAAACATAATTTTTTTGAGGAAATAACTTTAAATTTTGGCATTCCGAAAGATAATAAATGGTGTTGGATTCTTATTTGTGGAATTAAGTAATGTGGCAAGGACATTGTAATTGGCTTGTTCTACGTTTTTAATCGAATTTATCAGAGAAATTTGCGTTTTAATAAGTTGTTCATTTTAATCAATCTATACAGACAACTTCAATTTAAGAAATGATTGATCTAAAAGATTTAACAATGGGAATCATTGTTGGAAAGAAGACAATATCAACAATAAAGAGTAAACAATATTACCTGAAATACATCAGTTCTCAATTCTATTTAGAATTCTATTAGTTTGAAGCAAATTATTTCTTAAGATCTGAAAGATGTCAAAAATAATTTCTGTCTAAATTCACCAATGGAAGTCTTATATTAGCCATCTTGAAAAGTTCTGGCAGTTGCAATTTTAGGTTCGATTTTCGTAAGAATCCTCTAGAGGTGTTTTGAAATCATTGAAGCTTTATCTTCACTTCAAGTGAGTAAAGATAATCTCCTGCAAAGTCTTTGCAGAATGAAATAGATATTGTTTCAAAAATAATTACTGATTTTTTTTTTTGCATCTGCGAAATTCGTAGTGTGAACATTTTGATGTATTGTTTAAGACTCCGTTTTCAAAATCTTTTATCATGATATATAAAAACTTTAGTAACTAAAAAACAATTATTAGTAAATAAGAGTTAAATGAACGTTTTTTCAGTTTATGTGACATTATTTCTTATAGAGGTTTATACCCAGGGATTTATTTACGTGCATAGGAATTAATAAATGAATATTTTTTTTAGTTTTGTTACACTGAAATAAATAAATGTAAGTGAAATATTTTAAGAAAAAGTTCTTGATATGACATTATTTACAAGACTTAATGTTTATTTCGTGCAGTTGATGTTGTTATACATGGAAGGAATAAAATTTTGTAAAACTGATTTTGCAGTGAATGGAAATTGACTTTACTTGGATGCATTGATTCATTGTTTTGAATAAGAAATTCCCTTTGTTGACACCTCTCAAATTTAAAATTAAAACATTTAACGTCTAGATGCAAAGTTGCTTCGAATTCGAATAAGTACTTTGATTTTTACCGTTATGTTTAATTTTATTTGATATTTAATTATAAAAATACTTGCTTTTAATCATAAATGATCTTTATTTACTCGATTTTAAAATAATATTCACTTTATTAATCCAAACTATTCACACTTTTCGCTAAATTGCCAATGTTTCCCGATTGCCAAATTTTCCAATCATACTTTAAAAAGGTCTTGATACTTTGAGGAAAGAATAATAAGCATTAATTTCCTTAAATTCTACTTAACAGACTATCAGCAACCAATATTTCAGTCTATTTTCCATAATGGATATTCTGTACATTTTCTGATTTTCTACAATGAAAAATATTTATCCAGTATGCACCTTTTAACTATTCTTCTTAACTATTCTTCTTTTAACTATTCTTTTAACTTCTTGAATCAGAAATTGACCTGGAGGATTTTAAACAAATTGCCAAGCTTGGAAATTTTTATGTGGATTGCTGTATTTATTGTTCATTGAATTTAGCATGAGAAAAATTGTACGAAAAGTTTCTTTTATCTGACAAACTAACAATAATCCTCATTTTTTTATAAGTAAAATCAGTGCAATTTCATGTTCTGGGTCTTCTCTTATTTCCTCTTGTTTAAATTAAAATGTTTCTTTCATTTGTAGACGAGGGCTGGTTGTTGGAGATTCGTGAATGTCATGTTGAAAATTCGGATTTTAAAAACGAATGCCAGGTGGAAGCGTACGCAATTTCCTAAAATCTCCTGGTGCCAGTGGTAAGTAAACAAATTATTCTCATACTTTTATCATTTTAGCAAACTGGGTAAGTTAAAATTTTAAGAATGTATTTTTCTAGAGGAAAGTCAGTGAGGAGAAGAATTTGTTGAGATATTGAAAAGTGATGCAACAGAGTTGAAGGAATACTCAATACTCGGCTCTTATTATTTACATATGTCCCAATTTCGGAGGTAAAAATCGAATTGGTGTCTCATTAGAGAAATATTTTCATCATTATAAGAAAATTTTTCGCGAGTTTTCTATAAAATTAAACGAATGTCTGATTTATTTTATAGTCTGAAAAAGAAGTTTTTGTTCAAGAAGAAGTGAATATCTTTATGGAGACGGAAAACTCGGCATATTTGAAGAATCGCTTTTCTACAGGGTAAGTGTTGAAATAATTGCTTCCGAATTCCGTACTAGTTTCGTACCGTATTATTTTCTTTAGAATTAAAGTTTTTTCTTTCTAAATTACAGGTGAGGGTGGGTTGCTGGAGAGTTGCGAGTGTCTTTCTTAATTTTCGTTGTCCTTCCCACTTAACAGATATCTACTCCACAGGGTAGATACTGTTTGCCTTCACTTTGGCTTTTGAAAACTAGGACTATTTTATTTAATCTCGCTTTTTGGACACCCTCTATAATCTTTTTATTTTTCTGTTTTCCAAGAAAGGGCTAGTGAGAAAGTAGAAATCACATCTTAGAAGAGACCTGACGTTAGAGCAATGATTGGAGTATAAAGGCGCAAGGAACTCGATGCTCTTTTTTTCAAAGAAAGGAAAAGAATGTGTCATTTCTTAAAGGAACTTAAAATGCAGCATTTCTGAAGGCATCGCATCTCTACAGGGTAAGTGTTGAAATAATAACTTCTGAATTATTTGTGGCATACTTTGCGTCTTCTGATATCTTTTTTCTCTGAATTAATTTTTTTAAATATTTGTTTTAGATGAATGTGGGTGGGATGCAAATGTCTTGTTGAATTTTTACTTTCTGTGCCATAACATTGAAATCTTCATCATAAGGTAAGTACATATTTCGTCTCAGTTTCATCTTTTCTTTGTTTTTTATTTTATATATTCTCCTTCCGAATCAGACTAATACTTTTATATTTCTGCCTATGTAGAGAATGTGGGTAGAGAGAAGAATGTGTCATCCATCAGAGAAGAAATGACTAGACCAAGAGCGTTAAATGAAGGAAGTGTGAGAACCCGCAAGGAACTCAATATGGGTATATTTTGAAAAGTGTTTTCTAATATGTATATTTAATTTAAATTTAGGAAAACAAATTAATTCTACTTTTTACTTTCCGGCCTAAGTGAACTTTTATTGAGCAATATCTTAGGAATATAAGAAAAGAATTATGGGAGATGATAACCAAACACTCGGATATGATATATTTTAATAGAGACGCAGAATGCTCATTTTCTTGTAGGCACTCCTTCTTTATGGGGTTAATTTTTCAATAATTACTGCTTTAATTAGTGCCATTTTATACTCTGCGTCTTCTCCTTGATTAAAATAAAACATTTCTTTCGTTTGTTGAAGAGTTGTGAGTGTCATGCTGAACTTTCGAATTTTGAAAACGAAACCAAGCAGAAGCGTACTTATTTTCGTAAAGTATCCTGGTCCTAGTGGTATGTAAAAATATTATTCTGAATTTTTTAAAAATATATATCTGGTTTATTCCTTTAATAAATCGTGTCTGTTAAAATGTAACTAATTTAATTAATTCAAAGTTAAATTTTAAAACACTGGGTGATAAATAACGAAGAAAAATGCAAGAAAATTTTCATTAAGTTAACTTCATGTCTTAATTATAGAGAATTTTAATACAAGAAAAATCATCCGTGCATCATGTGTACACCAAGAAGGGTGCTTATTTATTAATTTAAAATTATATAGCTTACCTTTATTTGTTCTCCTGAACAAGATAGAATGTTAGGTACATCTAACAGGTAGTTGTGTTTTTCACAAAAAAAGTCACCCAAGAGAAAAAACCCCCTGTAATCTTCTGTCACAAATTTCAAGTTATGAAGTGAGAAATTTTTTAAAGCTGCGTGTTATCAATCCGACAGAAAACCTCGTGTTCTCACATGACTCGTCTTTCTCAATCACCAACATTCAGAAAAAAGAAAAGTGTCCAGAATATCAAAATCAATTGAAACTTTTTTTCTAAAGGCTAGTAATCTTTTTTTCCTAATACACCACTTTCAAACAAACTTATGACAATTCGATTATATGTGTGTTGAGATTCAGATGTTTTCTCTGCAAATATCGTTCGTTCAAAACGTTTCTTCCCCCCCACAAAAAAAATATATGTAATTTTCGATACATTACTTAGCTATTCCGCCTTCCGCATTCACAACAAGTTGTAGCTTTTTGTTGGCGAGAATTCGCCAGATGTTAAAACCTTCTTCAAAATTTGCTAATCTAAAACCCATTTTTTTGCCCATGTTTTTTGAATCTTCAAAAAACCCCAAACTGAAACATGTTCTCACATGATAAAAGAAAACAGAAATAATAAGACTGTGTTTCTAGGCATTGAACACTTTACGTAATGGTCTTGCCAAAGTAATGAAGGAATGCATTGATAAAGATTTTCCAAGCTTAAAATAAGCTTCCTCCCAAACTGAATTGGGTTTCTTTAAATTATTCGAACATCTGTAAGTAAATTTGTAATTTTGATAATGCCATATCTATATTTATGAATGGCTTATTCGTTTTTACTCGGCTGGTTTGTTTATGCGTGAAAGTCACAAATGTGTTTAAGATATTATTCTCATAGAAAATCAATCAATTTTCTTATCTAGAAAACTAGCAATTCGTAAAGATAGATTAATGTCTGAGCTGTAAATATGCAAGCAAAATGAAATATTTTGTTCTCGAATTTTTTCAAATACCATTCTCGTATTTACCCAATGCCTAACTAATATTACACATAAGAAGGATTTGTTAGTATGAAAAAAAAAAAAAACCCACAATAAATGAATATAAGATCTCAAATATTCTTGTAGTTTGTACCCCCAAGAAAACTGATTAATCGGCAAGGATGGAATAAAATCGATTGTCGGCGCTATTGTTCAATATTCAGGTAAAAAAAATGCTTAACTAATGGTTCCGATCCAATTTTATAAGAGACATAAGATGATTCCATCTTCCTAGATTTTTGCCATCCAAAACTTTAAAGCAGTGGTCTTGGCAGAATTTTGAACCCACCCTAGGGTGTGGTCATTTTGTGTGTGAACTGTAACTAACTCCTAATTTAATAGGCATTAGTTAAATCTGCCTTCTTTCTTTCATTCTAAAAATCTAGCAGCAGAATTTGTGTATTCGTACCACAAAAACTTTTCATTCTACTTTCTTCAACATTCACTTTTTGAGTAGCAGGCACATTTATACATTGCACTTTTTCTCTGTATAGTGATCTAAAAATATATTTAATTGCATGCACTTATTTGAAAATTTATCAATAACAAATAACATTCACCTTTAAATTTACATTGATAAAAAAAAAAACGAAAGTTGAGTGGTGAGGATTTTTACTGCAACTAAACTTGTAAAGTAGAATAAAATTTTCTATTTATGTCCTAAGCAGTACACACAAAACTTAACTAAGCTGAATTTTGGTTATTCGGTAGTTAAGTTATTCTATTTTCTTCTATAAGATGACTTCAAAACCATTCTCTGTTTGGAGGTACTAGCAGCTAACGATAATGAAGAGAACGAAATCAAAGTTCATATACACTTTTTGAGGCATGAGTATATATATATATATATATATATATATAATCATAAAATTATTAAAACAATCAAAACCCATTTCTTGATCAACAAAAATTAAAACGAAACCAACTGGGTCGAAATCGAAATTAAAAGTTCACAAAATGAAAGGTAAATGAATAAGAACCAATTAATGAAACAAATCTAAAATACTATATTCAAAGAATTATTTAAACGAAACAGAAGTAACCACGGAAACGAAACCAAAACCGGAATCGAAACTAAAAATCATTATTGTTTCAAACAAGTTTTAAGAATTAAAATGTTTTTAAATGTTTTTAAACCAATCATTGTATTTAGAGAGCGCAAATGCAGCTACAACTAAAATACAAATGAATATAAATTAATTAACAAAATAATACAAGCGAATCAAAACAATAATCTATAGCAGAGTTTCCCAAACTTTTTTGTGTCGTAGACCCCTTGTCATGTTTTTCCGTATTGAATAGACCCCCTACTTACCTGATATTGATTTCCTGTAAATTTCTAACTGTAGTGAAGTTTACTGTTAAAAACTTAAAGTAAAAACACATGTTAATTTATACATTTATTAATTGAATTTAAATTTATAATACTCAAAATAAAATTTCGTATCTGTTATGTAAAATCTATGTAACATGAAATAAACATAAAATAAACTAACATAAGCAAAAAGTCAATATTTTTAATGAGAAGGATAAGCATGGGGCTTTAACAATAAATTATCAACATTTGGCGTCAATTTTGTAAGGGTTAATCTTAAATCTCCTCGGCTAATGATGTCCAGTGTGTTTCTTTTATTCGTTAAGAGATTAGTAACAGCGCTAAACCCCTTTTCTACTAGGTATGACGATGGAAAGGAGATTAAAAATTTCCTCGCTATATTCCATAATACGGGATAAGTAACGGGTATGTTGTAAAGAAGCCAGAATTGCTGATATCCGTTTTTAAACTGCACCTTAAGTTCTTCGTTTGTACTTAGTTCTGTCAGTTCATCTTGTATTATGACATTCGTTTCTTCTATGTCACCATATGGATTAATTATCCATGGTGGTATAACCATAGTCAAAATATCCTCAAATCTAGATTCAAAATCTGAATGGATGGCATTTAAATGTTGAACGTAAGTTAAAACGTCGTCTTCCTGGCAGCTTGTCTGTGACAAATTGGGGAACTGAGAAAATTCACCCCGTCCAATATTTTGCTTCATTAATTTAACTTTGGCAAGAAACACTGATAAAATGGACTTCGTTTTAATCAAATTTAAACTGTCCAAATTTAATTTGTGATTGCAAATTAACCATATTAAATTTTGTAAACAAATCTGTTAAATAGGCAATGTCTGTTTTCCTCTTCATTAAATTTTCTTTTAAAATTTTATCTTTAGTATCCAGAAATTCTAAAATAGTCTCAAAAAGTGCAAAAAATCTTGTCAAACATGAGCCTTTCGACAGCCAGCGTACTTCAGTGTGAAGGAGTAATTGATGAAAGTGTTCGTCATTTAATTCACACAACTGCGCAAATAACCGCGTATTCAACGCGTTGCTTCGGATTCGATTTACTGCATCAATGACAAAATGAGGTGATTCATGCAATCTAACACTCAAATTTTTAGCAACTAAATGTTGTCGATGGATGACGCAATGTATTGCTAACACCCCTGACACATTTTGTTTTAAATAGCTTATAAATCCACGATAACGTCCAACCATGGCAGGAGCTCCATCTGTAGCTACTGATATTATATTTGATAAAGGCTTTTTCAATGAAATAATCCTTCAAAACATGGAATATTGATTCACCTTTAGTGTCGGTTATCAAAGTTCTTGCGCAGTTCTTCGTGGATTTCTTGATTCATAATAAAACGAACATATGCCAATAATAATGCTGTATTATCAGGTAAAGTTGACTCGCCAGTTGTATAGAGAAATGGGTCGTTTGCAAATAATTACTAAGAAGCTTTCAATATCAGAACCCATTTCATCAATACGTCTTTCAACAGTATTGTTGCTTAAGGGAATTCTTTTAATAATATCAGATGCAGGTTTGTGTAAAACAGTTTTTAAAACCTCTTCAACGGCTGGCAAAATTAACTTCTCTCCGATAGTATGCGGTTTTCCGGATTTTGCTATAAGTAACGAGATATTGTAAGACGCCCGCAAACCATCATCATTTCTTTGTGACGTCGAAGCAAACATTCTGTCCAGTGTAGGTCTCTTTGGAAGGTCATCTTTGAGTGTTAGAAAGTATTTCAAATCTTTCCCTGTTTTATCAGGGTGGCATCTTCTCAGATGATCTTGCAGTTTAGATGGTTTCATTGCGTCATTGTTCAAAACTTTGTTACATAAAAGGCACAAAGGCAATTTTTTGTCCGCCAATGATGGAATGAAGCCAAATTTCAAATAATCAACACTGTATTGTCTACATTTCTTTTTAGATTCGGACATGGCATCAGTAATCTATGGGCAAAATAAAATTATTTAAATAAGCTTACAGCTTACACAATTTTATAAACATATATAAATTTTTTTTTTACTTCATAGGTACTTTTATGAATAATGTAAATGTTTTGATATTATAAGATAGTATGATGTGAGTAAATATCAGTGTATGTGTTGAGATTTACTATCGTGGATCCCCATTTTCATTTCATGTATATATAATACTACACAGAAATTATGACATTCCTCCGCAAGACAAAGTTATCTCAGTAAAAGAGATGAATATGTGTGAGAATGTGCACGCTTACGTAGATGTGCGTAAATCGGAGGTCTACAGGCCCGACCATTTGAACAACAGCCATCATATATACTTTGGAGCCTGGAAATGTGTTCATAGGAGCGATGTTTTTGAAATTTTAATTGAAAATTCTGCTGAATTTGGTGGTTTACTGCTATCATTTCAGAAAATAATTTTTCCAATAGGTGTAATACACATTTGTGCATTACACCTATTGGAAATTTAAACAATTGTTTTTATAGTCCTTTTGCAAGTTTTTCTTGAATTTTTAAAAATATTTTTTTGCCCCGTTTGAAATTTACTATATTTTTGTCGTGAAATTCGAACCATTTATTGTTCCGTCACATTTTGCTTGAATTTCAACTATAATTGAGACTTAAAGAAAAAACATTCCATTTGATAGCTGCTTTGTTGCGAGACAAAAATTAGAATTTACAACAATGCGAATTTTAAAAATAAGGAAATGTGCATTTTCGTTTTTGATTATGCTGTGATGGTATTTTCCTTCATTAAACAGAATTTAAAGATGTCAATTCAAATAATATGGTTTTAGGTCAGAATAATAAGACAGATTCATGAACATAAAGTTTGGTTTTTTGAAATTTACTACAACCAATATTTCAGGTGAACCAATGGTTAACAAATTGTGTTAACTGACCAATGATTAAGTTGTCCTACTATTTGATAAATTATGATATTAAATTTTGTTCACATAATAGAAAGAGAAAATATACTGAAACGTTGATTTGTGTTTCATATTCTAACTAGTATGATAGCTACGATATGCAGTTTTAGTGAAAATAGAGTAGAATTAAATGTAAATAATTTATTCTTACCTGAACACCATTCGTCTATTTTTTTAAATGCTAAGGTTTTTATTGTATGACAGTAAATTTTTATACCATTGCATTTTCTAGTTCAATAGACAAGATATATTACTTATTGCTGATCATAAATAATTTTTGATCAACTTCAATTTTGAGAAGTTTTTCAAAGTGTCTTGCTTCGACAATAGCAGATTACCAAGATTTTGAATGTATTATTAATTCATTATGTATTGTTTAAAGAAGGATCATTTGTATTTTCGAGCTTTCGTCCTGGCATAGGGTTAGCACGTCTCCGGGTTCTAGTTCTTGTTCGCGCATGGTTGTTCTTCATCTGTGTTCTACCAGTGAGGTGCTTTTGTGTAAAAAGAAGCTGTGCTAGCGAATGTGATGCATGAAGTAACTAAATCGTACTCTTAGCCCTAGTTGGCGCTCCTAAAAAAACAAGAGATGCTCATTTGGCTTAAATCGTTGAGATAAGAACCGGTAAAGCAACGAATTTCCGACGTCAATGCGAGAAAGGTCTTAGATGGACAAGATACATCGACGACTGACAAGAATTTTGAAATGAATCAGGCGGGCAGCTTCCTGGAATTGCCGTGATTTTCAGTACTGCGCCATCAACAAGTGTCATTGTGTAAAGTATTCAATGAACCATCATTTGTATTGGTTGGGAGTCGAAATATCCACCCGCGTACCATTTTGACTGCATCATATAAAATTTTACGCCATGCCTGGAAGCATCAACACAACAACTGGACTATTGATGATTTCAACTACCGGGTGGATGGAGGTATATGAACTATATTAAAGGTTCAAGAACTAAAATAATTTTACATTTGAAATTTATCGGTTTCTTTCAAACTTAGCTAATATGTAATTATAAAATTCAGGCAGTTCAGCCTTATTTTTCATTTAAATTTTTGTCATAATGGAACCTATATCGTGTATTTCGGTACTTTTTTGTATTTATCAACTGAAAGAATAGCTGGGAAAATTAAAATAGAATAAAGTTAGAATATATCAAAAATTGTAGCTTACTTTCAATATGGAGTATTCAGGATTTTTTAAAATGTAGCTATAAATACGAAAGCTTAATAAAAACTTATAACAAATGTAAATATTTTGGAATGTAGGTTTTTGTTTTTGATGCAATGGGACTTGCTGTTTATTAAAATGAGATGTTGAAGAATTTGAAGCGTTTCAATAAAATTCTGGATATATGATGACTCGCTGAGCATTATCAACACATGATCAATCAAATCATTAATAAAACAGATTATGATAAAATAATTATCAAAAATTAAAAAACTTCAGAATGGACATTTTTTCTGGCATGGTCTTAATTTCAGATTCAGGATTGGAAATTCATTGGTTGGATGTATAATTCCAAATTATATTTTCTGTTTATGTGAGTTATTACATGTTGAACCTGTCAAATTTCTCATTCTGGTGTAGTACAGAAATTGGGTGAAGGGAATATCATTCTTGCATTTGATCATGATTCAGAGCTAATTCTTCAGTGCCAAAGTACAAGAGGTATTCAAAAGAAAAGGTACGAAACGGCATAACAACGCAACCATTAACATATTGCTCTGGCGATTACGGAAGAACGTAGCGAGACATGTAGGGATGTGATTGTAATCTCCGGCGTAGATTGGAGCATGCGCAGGAGAGAGTGGATGCTTTTATAAAGAGCATCATCGTACATGGCATATCCGATACTGGTTGAATTCTTCGAGCACAGAATAAACATGAACTTCGATGTGTATTGTAAGACAAATCGATGATTACACAGATCCATAAAGAACAAAAACATTCGCGGCTACGCACGGTGGGTGTGGTTTTTCTCCATGATAAACCGCGTCCACACGTCTCCAGGGTTGTAGAAACTGACCAAGTTTAAATGGGAGCAACACGTCCATACGCTTTACAGCCTAGACATGACTCCCTGTTATTTTCATGTGTTTGGTCTCCTGAAAAAACGTCTACAAGAGAAGTGCTTCAATTTAGGCGGCGACCTCACTGACGCTGGGAAGGACTGGGTCTCGCCACAGCCACAAGAATTCCAAGAACAAGAAATCCTTCTGCTCATTAATCAAAGGGATCGTTGTGCTCATTCTTAGGGTGTGTGTTTGGAATAAAGGCTTCACTTAACCCACAATGTCATTTCGTACCTTTCCCTTTGAACACCCCCTGTAATTGTTTAGAATCTTTAAAAGGCAGCTATAATTTCTGCAGAGTATTTTCTGATGGTACTCCCATGTTTCCTATACTTATTATATTTAAATATCAATTATTTACAATTTAAAAAAAAAATTCAAAATTAAATTTTTACTTTACTTGTTTTTGTATATGAAAATAATTAAACTCGGATTAAAAGCATTTTCTACTTCGAAATATTTTAATTTTGACGTGACAGAAACATACAAAACTATTAAGAATAAAATTTAAAAAATCCCATTCTTCTCAAATTTAATTAATTTTCTTGAGTGCCTCAGAATAATTTTAAGAATTACAGGTGACAAATTCTTCAAAACTTGATGACGCTTTCTTGCCACGATTTTTACAATGAAGATCTCGGTTACGAACTTTAATTTAAGGAAAAATATCGACTGAGTTGGTAATTGGATTGACTTGGGGAAAATGGGAAAAGCACTCTCAGATATTTATGGAAAATGGCTTTTAATTCCAAATACTCCCAAAGTTTTCAGTTTGCAAGGGAATATTAAAAATTCTTTATAATCTTATTTCTCCTGCCTGATTATTTCCAAAGAAAAGTTTAAAATCATTTGCATTCAGTATATTTAAAATCAAACATTTATTTTTCTATTAATAATAAAGTTGGTTGTTTCTCTATAAGGCGGACCATTTGACCTACAATTACCTGTTTCGACAAACATATATTAAAGAATGGAAATGTGGAATTGAAATAGACTGAAAAAATGTTTTGATTAAAATTGTGACTAATTAAAAATTAAGATGTATTTTGGAGTTTTCTTACAATAACTTTCAATTTTTTCGGCATTTGTGAAAACTTCTCAATAATACATGACAAAATGTAACTTTACTTTTTTATTTGTTCTGTCTAATTCACTGGACAAATAAAAAAATAGTTACAATTTCGAAAAATCTAGAAGATAGATAAGCAGGATATTTACCTTTTAAATAGTGAATTTATGTCATAATCAATAAAAAGATTCATGTACTTTTCTAGTCAATAAAATCATCTAATAATAAAATCTAATCAATAAAATAATCAATAAAAAGATTCATGTACTTTTCTAGTCATAATAAAGATGAGCTATGAGACCAGACTATTTCCCCTACAACAAGTAAATGTTGTACATATATATTTCCATGATGGGTGAACATTTGCAACTCAGAGAGAGGTATTTAATATTTTTATTAGAATTAGGCTTAATTAAAAATAAAGTTGAATTTTGATACTTCTGAAAATATTACTGTGCAATGATAAATTCCATACAATAAATAATTTTTTTGTAATGATATGAATTTGTCTATAGAATCAGTCGAGCAAATTTTTTTGAATTTAGCAGTAATTCCAAAGGTCTACACATAAGCAACCCAGACGAAATATTACAAATAGGATATTTATTGAACTTGCTACTTTATTAAATCCATGTATTCTCTGATCTTCGTTTAGGTATAATTGAGGTATGTTAGTGTGTGGTTGCATAATGTTTGAAGTAATTTCCGCTTACTCCTCCATCAATCGCCATAGATTATCCTAACGGCTATGATGGGGCAATAGTCCTTATTAAGAAAATTTCAGTCTTCCTCATATTTTCTTGATGATGTTAAAGCAAGTAAATTAATTGACCAAGTGAAATGTATCACGAGGAATTTCTTTTTGTTGGAATCAGTTTTGTACACTCTGAATTTACATTCAAATTCTAGCATCTTTTTTCACCAGTCAAACAATTAAACAGTCAACAACCAAATGTCAGGTTTTTCGTGCCGAAATGGTGGAATTTTTATGCTCACTTTATTTGTCTCGACATGCATAGCAGTAGTTGTTTCAATTTTAGAATGTCTGCTATCTGTTATCATCGTAAAAGCAAAGTCACCAATTGTTGCTTTCGTGCGTTAACAAAAATTTAAATGCAGGCAAACTTACTATAAAACTAAATCTTATTACATTATAAATAATCATTAAATTTACATCAACTTATTTGCATTCAACTTCTAGTATCCTTTTTTAAACAACAAATTCAAAAGTTCCAAACATATCACTGTTACTATTCTTAATTAACAACTGTTTACAAAATAAACTTAATAATTATTAAAATAATAGTGAGTTACTTTTAAATAAAATATTTATGATTTATGTCGCAACAGACTGTCCAAGAAGTCCAAAGATGTTGCTGTATTGAAAGTCTGTTAAATCTTTTACAAAGCAGTTGCTAATTGAGTTAGGAAACAAAGCTTAGTGAAAGATTAACTTATAGTATTAATAGAATTCTCTGAAAGAGCAATGATAGGCAGAGAGGGGCAATTCTTTTTATCTCACGAAACCATATACTTTCTGGAATCGTGCATTCTGAGCATACATCATTGTTGTAAAAAAGTTTGCACCAAAGCAGGCCATAATTTATGCAGATCTGCATTCATACATTATGATCGTATATCATTGGACAACACCTTTGCAAGTAGGTGATACAACTTTGTTGGCCATTTCGAAATTTTTGTAAATAATCACAATTTTTTACTCATTCAACATTTTTTCTTTTGAAATTTTCATTTGCTTACTTTCCACGTTGACGAGCAGCATTGCAGATAGTGCTGCCACAACTTAATCCTCTAGAAATGCCGTCTTGTAATAGAAAATAAACAAAAAAACCCTTCTGATTTCGAAAATTATTTACTTTTTCTTTTAAGTGTTTAAACAAGTTGTATAAGCTCATGCACTTTTTTGATTGAATGAATGCGAATTATTAACACATTTCATTTTTGTAATATGCTACGCAGGAGACATGGTGTTGGTAATCTAATTCCAGCGTTGAAGTTGACATTTGCATTCATACATTCCTCAAGATCTTTTAGGATCTGTTTGTGGTTAATAGAGGTACATAGACCTAAATGAATCCCGAAAAACGCACAGATAATTAGATGAGACTTCTTTCACAAGCTTTACCATATTCTCAGAGATTCGAGTACAGCAAGAGTATCTCTTTTCTTTAATGTTCAAAGAAACTTGAAAAGGAATTTAGGTGTTGGTAAATCATGTTAAAAATTCCTTTAAATGCACACTGCGCCATCAAAACTCTGTTTATTTGGCCACATTTTATTATGAATCATTAATTTTTTGCCTTTCAACTTATATCATCTGCAAGATCACTGCCCTCATAAAAACAAATCTCATTTTGGGATTCCAAAAAGTTTATGAAACAGTTTACACTTATTGAGATATAGATATAAATAATGTAAAAGAAATCAAGTTTTAATATTAATGCACCCCGAGAAAACAAATGCGTTTTACTTATCAGTTTTGATATAATAAGACTTATAAGGAAAATATTCATTTTTTATGTCAAGAAATAAGAATAATTTTTGTGAAGTTTTGTTTTGATAAGAATAATATAAAAATTAGTTTATAAAAATTAGAAATTCAGGACTTATAATTC
>JAPMOQ010049761.1:1656-65062 GCA_026543055.1 Argiope trifasciata
AAACTTTAATTTTTAATTATTCTAGCTGGCAAATGGATAAATTTTCAGATAGGGAAAAAAACGTTTTTTTAAAATAGAGACGTACGTAATCTTATGGTCTCGTGATTACTTCAAGCTGGTAAATGACTTAGACTAATTAAGACGTAAGAATTCAAAGAATTTATAATTGGAAATCAAGTTGTACCTTTAGCTAGCGATAAATCACCAAATGCGATAACATTCGGCATTATTTTCTAATATAATATTTTATTTAGTTGAAATTATCCCTGAATCAACAATCTTTATCAATTAAACAAGCAATATTTTCTTGGTTTATTTTTAAAGCTAATTAAATAATGTGTTTACTTAATTATTGCGGTAACTTTAATGTTTCTAAACTGGTTACAAAATAAATCACTATACAATTGCATAAATCCACTGTTATTTAATAAAATATTATCTTTTGAAAAGTTTTTTTCAAAAAATATGCATTTCAACTCACCATCTTTTCTTCCGTAATCTGGTCGATATCCATTATATCAATATTTATAAACACCTCAGTTGGCTTGTTTTCTGTAATGAAATGTGCTTCAGATGAATAATTTAAAAATATTTAACTTCCAAAACAACGTTCTTTTCTCAGTATCGCCTTTATCTTGGTTTTCTGCACAAGGTCGGTTCTCCCATATGGCATCTTGATCATACTTTTGATAGCGCACAGTGCTTAAATTTTAACACTTTGCTGTCATTTATTATGAACTAATCATTTAAACTTGACTCATTTAGTTGAAAACCTTTTTTACTATCGTTTCTATTTTACCCCTCTACATTATGTATTTTTTGACGTATAAGTACTATTGTGTTATTTAATGTATTTGCACATTCTCAATACAATGTAGAAGGGAATAAAAATATTGCTGATTAAGGTAATGCATTCTAAACAGAAATTAAGCATTTTCATGTTATCTAGCAATTCAAAGTTAGTTGGTGTCCTGGCATTCGGATAGCGTGTCTTCCCCATGATTTGGCCGTCATAGGTTCGAGTCCCGGTTCGTGCATGGTTGCTGTACTTCTGTGTTCTATCCACGTGGTGTATGAATAGTCCTCCCTGTAAAAAGGGGTTGTGCAAGAGAATGTGAAGCATGAAGTAGCTAAGTTGTGTTCTTGGCCCTAGTTGGCGATAGTGAAAAAAAGACGCTGATTTCAGTTAAAATCGCTGGCAGATAAGTGTCACCTGGCTTGCAAAGTAAAAATTTATAAAATATATTTATATACCAAGAGAAATATATACAGAATTTATATGTTGATTGACAATGTTTCAGCCTGTATGTTTAAAATACCCTAGAAAACTGTGCTATGAAATTCACAAGCCGATAAAAAAAGGATCAATTTTGCCCACTGTCATTTTTTTTTCATATAATTGTTGAATTTTGCATTGTATTGTTTTCTATATATAATGATTTAAAATAAATGACTGATGAAAAAATAAATGATTTAAAAAGTATGAAGTAATGTTTTTTCAAGTATATTGTTTATTGTAACATGTAATTTGAAAAGAAAATGTATGTTCCAACGCATTTACTTTTTTTAATGATAATGTAATTTGAAAAGTTTCTAAAGCATATCTATATATCAAGAAAAATACTTACAAAAATATATTGGCATTTTTTCTTACCAATACATTCATTAGAAAATTTAATTTGAATTAAATGAAATGCAGTCTCGTAGACCACGCTTCCCCAGTTAAATCCTAAAATTTCCCCTCTCCACTTAATGATCAAAAGATTCAACATTAATCATAGTAGATATACAAGCATTTAAAAAAATTGAAATAGAATTCAAAGCATTTAAACTTTGGAGATTAGTTTTTTTGGCTTACACATGCAGCTAAATACGCTGCTGAAGTTGTTGTACAATATCGTAAATCCCCTTGCATTCTTCTTTAAAACATCATTATTTATCCAACACTTTGAGAATATAAAGGGCAAAAAACGGTTACTAAAATGAAAGCTTTCCATTTTTAGTTCTGAATAAAACCAGTACATTTGTTAGATAATTTGAAGAGATTTTTTATGCTATTATTATAGTTTCTTATTAGGTTTTTCACAAAAATATTAAGATACATTCCGAAAAATAATAAGGTGCAGAATAAGATATATGCCATTTTAAAAATTCCTTTTAGCACATAAGAAGCTCAAAAATGTTTATAAATTTGTAATAATTTCTAAAAACTAATGATTAAAATTTTCTACTATACATTGTTGAATATAGTTGTTCTCTTACAACAATTTGAAAAAGAGGCATTCTTTAGATTAAAAACATGATAGCAAGAAAAGATTTTGCACCAAGCAATATTCTCATGCTAATACCCTAATGCTAATTCTGATGCGAATTAAGTGGCTGATAGTAATAATACATTAATACGTTTGCAATTACAAAAAATAATAAATAAATAAGTGGTAACAATTTCCGATTTTGATACAATAATTTCATTCGCCAAATTATTCTATCAAAATGGCGTCATGTGTAAAAATATATAGAACTTTGTTGACACTCTGAGTTGATATAACTTTTTTTAACATTGAATCTAATTTCAGGCTTTCATCCATAACATTTCTTTCGGATCTACATACTTTTGAAAATGATTTTTCATCCATTTCCATTATATCTTTGGGAAAACAACAGACATGTTTACCAAGCAGTGTCTATTATTCAATCGAATATATAGAATAATTACCACACAATAAATTTTAAATTACAAATTAATGTAAAAATTAGTGTATAAATTTAAAAAAAGAGAAATAAAACCTGATTCATAAGGAGCTTGATTTTTATCATAGTTTTCTGGCACTATCCAGTTTCCTTTGGTTGTGCATGAGCCACTCTTGCTGAAAATTTTATATTTTTAGCTTCTAATTAAAATATCAATAAATAAAATCCAGTTTATTCTCTGAAACTTAGTCAGAACATACAGACATCAAAAACAGAAAATATTTTGCGAATGAGGAAATTCCTATACAATATTTTTTTTATATTTTTAGAAGATTTAGATCCGAGAAAAAAAACTCATCTTCCAAAAAATGGATTCGTTTAAGAAATAATTTGATATATTGATGGAAAATTATTTTTTGATAGTTTAATTAAAATGTGATGATTTAGATTTCAATATATATATATATATATATATATATATATATATATATATGCTGAAATTATGTCGTTTCAATATCAATAGTTAAGTGTGAATGAAATTTAGTATATTGTTTCATTATGCATGATTTTCAAAATTCTCTATTTGATATTCTGTATTTTCGTATTTATATGAATATATGTAATATATTTCGTATTTATATGAACTCATTGGTATAAATTAATGATGCAATTTTGCAGTAAAATGTAGCTTTATAATTCAAAATATAAATCTGTATTAATTTTTGGATTTTTAGAAGTTCAAAATGTATACTGTTTTTTCACTGTACAAAGAATCAAAGGAAAAAAGAGTCATATTGAATTATTATGCAAGCAAATTGAGGAAAGGATTACTTCTGGTTTCTGTAACTACATTCAAACATTGTGTAACTTACAAAGCAAAATACAAAGTACTGTCTTTAAAAATAATATTTCGAAGAACAACCGGCGAGAAAACACTGTGACATCATGGCGGTCTGGCATCAATCTGGGATGAATGGGTGTTTGAAGAGAGCACTTATATCTATATGAAAGAAGTTTTAACCGGATAGCGTTGTCGAATACGACTCCGAGGGTTCGAGAACGTATCTGTGGGGCATTAATCCAAGTCATTTCATCTCTGGTCAAGATTATGGGGCTAGAGGACAACGACCTTGATCAACTAGTTTAAGAACATAGTCAGCAGTGGGGAATAATTTATTAAACCGCATTCTATGCTAGAAGAAACTGCAGAGATTTGATTAGAAAAGAAATAAATAATATATGAAAAAGAGCATAAACCTTTCAGGGGGAAAAAAGTCCAAAAAACATGATAAATTATTGCACCGTATGCCGAAATGCAATTATAGCGCAAATGAAATTATTGCAGCATATGAAACAAAGTAAAAACCTTCCAGTAAAATAAATTTGAAGCAAAAAATATGATAAATTATTCAACCGCATATCGAAATGCAATTATTGCACAAATGAGAAATTGCAATTACTGCACCGTATGAAACAGAGTAAAAACCTTCCAGTGTAATAAAGTTGATGCAGAAAATATGATAAATTATGGCACCGTATGTCAAATTGTAATTATTGGGCAAAGAAATTATTGCTCCGTATGAAACAGAGCAAAAATATTCCAGTAAAATAAATTTAATGCAAAAAATATGATAAATTATTCAACCGCATATCGAAATGCTATTATTGCACAAATAAAAAATTGCAATTATTTCACAAATTAAAAATTGCAATTATTGCTCCGTATGAAGCAGACCTTCCAGTGAAATAAATTTGATGCTGGAAACATGATAAATTATTGCACTGTATGTTGATAAGCAACATCCTGATAAAACAATAACTATGTGCGCTTAAAATTTTTTTGACGGTAAATCACATTTTCGTCAAATTTTGAAACATAACCAAAGATATTTATTTGTAAACAGTTTTGTCGTAAAAAAAAACATCGCATAAGAAATAATGAATAACATTATAGTAATTTTTAAAAAATTTTTTCGAAATAAAAGATATTAGCGGATTTTAGATAGATTCCTATGGAAAAAAAGTTTTTTGCTTAACGGATGTTTCTCATTACGAGTCAGATTTGAGAACGAATTATGCTCATCAAATGTGGTTTCATTTCAAAAATTAATACTCTATTTACTATTATTATTTTAAATACTCTGTTCGACTCATTTTGAACCCATTCCCAGTTTGTTACCATTTATTTGTCATTAATATTAAATACACTTTCCATTTCATCACAACACATTTTAATTGGCTAATCCAACACCAAAAATAAAGTCCGTAAAAGCTATCGACCAAATTAAGCGCTTTTAGAACTGTCCTAAATTACAGCTTTATTCCTCTAAAATACTGTGTTTGAACTGTTAAGTGGTAACCATTTGTTGCTTACTCCAAATCAGGAACATTTTTCACCTTAAATTATTCTTTTGTGAAAAAGTTGTACCTGGTTTTCTTTTAAAAGGAAATATGCTTCATGCTATGGTAAAACTCCACTTAACGCAATCGTTAGCAATGTTATCTACAGTCGGTGACTTTTTAGAAATGGGAAAAATTCAACAAATAAAATAACGATTTGGAAACTATAACTTCCATTAGAGGAAAGTGGAAGTTTAGATACAACGTTGCCATGTTAGTCTTTTTGAAAATTAGCATTCTTTTGTAGAGAGTTTCGTGTGTGTTGTGTGTGTTTTAGTCAGATTCTTTATAAACGTGCCTTTATAAATTTAATTTTTAAAAAAATTGAACAACATTTTTTCTAATAAAATAAATATGAACTTCTTTTCTTAAATTAAATCGACCCTGTAATTCGTCTTATGTTAAAAAAATATAATTAACAAACCACTTAATACTATTTAACGTCAGTTTTATGTGGCACTGACATTCCAGTGAAAAACCATTTTTTAAGGCACGCAATTGTTTGCTGTTCTATTGTTATGGCCTAGGGGTAGTGCATTTTCACCGTGATCTGAACGTCCCAGTTTCGGACTTGATTGTTTTTCTTCTTCTGTGTTCTATCTAAGAAGTGTGTGAATATGGTCGCCTATAAAAAGGGGTTGTGCAAGGTAGTATGAAGCAGGAAGTAACTGAATAGTACGTTTGGCGATAGATTGGCTACATTTGTGCTAATGTTTAGGTTGAATTCTTCCAAGGACTAAACCTGTGATGTTTGGATTCGAAGGAGCGTAACTTAGGCATTCGACAAAAGCTGTCTCTAGTGTCTAGTGGCTGTTACTGGCTTATTAAGTTATCACCGCATATGCTTAGCCCTAGTTGGAGCTTCTTCTTCTTACATACATCCGACCACCCCGCCACCACTGAACGTAGCAGTATCGACAGGATTTATTGTGGTCGACTGCTGAATAAGTATTGTGCAGCCCTATATTGACCAATCAGTTAAACTAGCATTCTTTTCGGGGCAGTAAATGACTGTCTTCCTCCCCATCTGCACTCTCTCAAATAGTTGGAGCTACTGAAAAATCAAGAGGCTCTCACTCAGCTTAATGACTGACGTCTTATGTTAAAAATATAATTAATAAACCACTTAATGAGATTTAATGTCAGCTTTATGTAGCAGTGACATTCTACTGAAAAATAATTTAAGGAACGCCAATGTTTGCTGTTCTGTAGTCTTTACACCGGCGTCATGGCCTAGGAGTAGAGCGTCATTACCTCGATCTGGGCGTCCCAGGTTCTGGCATGGTTAATGTCCGGTGTTCTATCTAAGGAGAGAGTGAATGTGGCCCCCTATAAAAAGGGGGTGTGGAAGACAGTATGAAGCATGAAGTAGCTGAGGCCCTTGTTGGCGCTACTGAAAAAACAAGAGGCACTCACTCAGCTTAAGGTATGCGACTACGTTAAAAACATTGGTTATCCGTCATATTGATGAATTCCTTTTTTATTGCTATTTCTTGTAGTTCACACTTTTCTCTTCCTAAAACAGTTCATCTTTGCTAAGAGAAGGAAGGCCTGTCATCATCCAGGGACACATATTTTTCAGCTAAAATTTTTTTTACTTCCATTTTCTCAAAGCTTTAATTTTCATAAAAATTATCCGCCTTCAACAGGATATTTCAAAAACTAATAGAGGTATTCACATAAAGATTCCAACGCGTGTTTGAAAAAATATGGGCAATGAAATGAACCAAAAGTTTGATTGTTGGTGAAATACTTTTTCATTTATAGGTGTTTTTAGAAAAATTAAGTAGTAAATTGATGGAAAAAAGGCATATATATGTATATTTTCTCCCATAACTTCTTAGCATCTCAAGAATATTCTTAGAGTTTGGTTCATTTCATTCATCATTATCTTCTATAACTTGTGTGCAAAGAAAAATAGGATTGCTGCATTACCATTTTGTGTAAAGTGTTAACCGTTTTGGTTCAATTTCATTAAAATTTACTACACATTTTCCTATTTCTTAAAATACCTTATAATTTCAAATAATTTGGATGTATTTATAGTATTTTATATTATAATTGTCAATATATCTAAAAACCATAGTTTAAAATTGTGTTTAAAAAATTTAACTTTCCGAAAAATTTCCTTTGAAAGTAGTCGGATACCTTAAATCACTGACAGATAACTGTTAGCAAGTTTGTTAAGTGTCCTAAGTCACAACAGCAACATAGTCTTAATAATAACGATACAGATCATGTTTTGGGCACATTTAGATAGGAGTAGCTTTGATAACTTTTGTCATAAAAACTGAGTTTTATTAGCTCAGTACTTAGCCTACTTTAATATATTAAAATCTTTTTGTTCCAGTTTTCAAGACTTTAAATGTGCGAAAATGAATTCTCAATCAGGAGAAACTTTGAAACGAAATTGTCTTTTATCATATCTTTCTATATCATCCTACTTGTTCTACACATTTAGAAATTTGTATTCTTCTGATTAACATAATTTTTGTATCTATTTTCGAGTTTTAAGTCTTTATGTATTGAAATTTCTGAAACATTTTGATTATAAGGAAATAAGATGTAAAGTTTCTTTGAAAATAAAAAGCGAATATGACTAAACAAAAAACCAACCCAATTTTTAAAAATAGTTTTTTTAAAAAAGAAAAAAGAGGCAGAGAGTGTAAAAAAAGTCTTCTCGAGCAATATTAGTGACATTTTATTCTTTCTTTTCCATAATTCATAAATATGTTTTATTCATTTTGTACTAAAATATAATACCAAATTTCTGAATAATCATTTCCATAAATAAAGAAGAATACTAAAATCTGCTATCTTTCAAACCTGTTTTATCAAACATATGTTGAAAATACGAACTTCGAAAGTTTAATAGTAACCTTCATCGTGCTATTACAAACAATACAACACTGTTACAACTTGAAACTTTTATATCCTTTTATATAAACATGAACATCCATAATTATAAATATTTTATATAGCCTGTTTACTTAAATGTACAAGTCGTAGAATATATGTTCATAGTTCTGTTACTAGTTAAACTCATTGTTCTATTGGAACAATTTATAGCTATAATTATCTCGAGAACTAATTTTTGTGGTGCAGGTAGTGGGTCTAATACCACTTGGTCATACCAAGCCCATATAAGCGGAAGCTTTTTCGAATGAAGGCAGAGGTGTGCGCCTTTTGTTGTTAACGAGCACCGTTAAGATGAAAAGGACGACTTTGCTCGAACACATACGACACAACCCTTTTCAGGGGGCGGTCGAACTCATTCATCCATCCTCAACTCAAAATTGAGATCCAAATCAGAGACTGACTCATCCCTGATTCAGTGCCCACAGAGGTATCATTTGTGATGGGAACATGGAAGACTTTGCAGTCACGACATCTTTAACGGGCCCCAACTGCCATGAGCCAAAACGTCGGTCTTTGGCCGAGACGAGGACAGAACTCGGCACCTTTCGGTTACAAGATTGACGCCCTACCAACCAGGCTTTAGTAACCCGGAATTCGAAATTTTTATTATTATTCGCTGAGGTTGGGAGTTGCTCTTATATCATTCATATTCTCTAGATTTGAGCCCTTGTATTGTTTACTTGTTTGCAAAGATGAAAATCGAATACCTTTGCAAAGAGTAACTTTTTTAACATTTTCTAAACTATTTTTGCAACTGATAAAAACAGATTGTTCCGTCCAAGCCATTAATCTATTGTATGCGGGACACGTACTACTACGGTTTCTAACAATTAATACTTGAGGGCCGGTCATGTACTAATACGGGTTAGTGTAATGACATGGTTTGTTTGTGGGTACCAAAATAACGGTATATACAGGAAAACGAAGCCGAATGTTCTTGTCTACACCATGGATTCTGGAAAAATGTAGACAAATAAGAACTAGTTTTTACATCAGTCGATGCGGAACGATAAGGTGGATTAAAAAAATCAATTTAGATTTAAAATTAACTTTTTATTTATCCTTGCGAAAATGAGTGAATTTTGCCATGTAACCTCTTCATAGAAGAAAATGCTTTGAACGCTACCACTCTGTAAAACATTATTAATTTTATTATTGCTCTTTTCATTTTTTATAATGTAAAAATGTTTATATATAACATAATTCGAAGAAATTAAAACTATATACTACTATTTCTATTTGATTGTTCATATTTAAGATACTGTTATAAATTTACCCACTAAAAATGTTTTTTTGTTTACAAAAATCTTATGGTTGTTATTTATGTATTTCAATATGAAACAGAAAAGTTTTAAAAAAATGAAATAATTTTCAATCTATTGAGATTGAACTGAATAGCTAAATTTACGCGCAAAATGCCCGCTCCCGGTGCAATTCCGCTGCGAAATGTACCCGCACACAATGTGTTAAAAGAATTAAAGTAATGAATAAGCCATTAAGAATTATTGTTTCGTATATAGAAGGATTTCCATATCATTTATTGCACATTGCTAGCAATGGTATCAATGGACTGTAAATGCTTCAGACTAGTTCGAATTTTGTATCGGCTCTTCGTATTTTCGCAGTGGCAAATTTTACGTTTGGCACTCATGATTTTCCAATTTATGTATCTTTGTGTTTAACCCGTTCACTGTCAGAGAAATTTACAGGCGCTTAATTTTACAGCAGTTTTCTAAGAGATATCTCGTAAATGGGAATGAATGGGTTAAAACAGTCAACATAAATTTGGTAAAATCAGTTTCTTTAAGTTCGAAATTTAACTTTAATTTTATTAGAAATGCCATATTATAAAAAAGAATTTTCCGAAGTTATTTACATTCCTATTTAAAAATGTTTTTCCATGCTATAAACTTTTAGGCTCAAAAAGATTAATTGTTAAAATACAACTTCATTACAATAAAACACTTAATGAACTATTTCGTTTTAAAAATCATTACTATTTATCATGAGAAATGTTTTTAAGAAAAAAAATGACATCATTTTCAATCTTTTGAAATACAAATTCAGAACTGTTATTAATGTAATAAAATCTTAAATAACTTTATAAAGAACTTAAATATATTTGTTAATTGAATATATAAAAGGCAATACCGTTAATGAGATTTTTATTGACATAGAACAGGTTCTGTCATTGTTTTAACGGAGAATTTCAGTATGAAGCCTCTTTATAATAAGTTGCTGATAAATGAAAATAAAAATCATTTAAATAATTTGCTAGAAATAATTGAATATACATGAAAATTGGAAGTAATTAGAATTCCATGTATAAAATTTCTTCCAATCAGAATTCTTAGCAAATACCAAAATTTCAGATTTTCGATTCTTCAGAAAAGTTTCTGAACGACATATACATGACTAAAGAATCGAAAATCATATAAAATTTTAAATTTTAAATGATTTTCGATTTAAATTTTAAAAGAGTTCAAACTACTTTTAGATATAATGTACCTTTTATTTCCAGCAAGTTTTCTTTGAAATGCTAATTTCCAAAGTTATGGTTTTTTATAAATTTCACTCTAGCTTTTAAAAGGAATTCACACTGATATTTTCCAGAGAAAATTTCTTTGCTGTTTCCTTCTATCAATCAAAAAACAATTTATAAATAATTTGCTATGAGACAAAAAGCAATTTGTGTTATTTTTCCTCTGAAAAAAAATTTATTGCTAGAATTAACTTTTAATAATATATCCCAATCAACAATAACTTTTATTATTATATCCCTACCAATCTTTCTGAAATTCGGATTTATAAAATCTAATTAACGAATTTCTACAAGTTTTGACAAGATAATTTTCACAATGAATGATTCTAAAGCCATCTGTATAATTTTTTTTTGTTAAAGTGGTTTAATTATGAATGTTTTTCTAATTTCTTTTATCTCAATATCAACACAATTATGATGAATTTATTTAATTCTTTTAAATGCAGTTGATTAAAACATCAGTAAATTGCCAACAGGAATAATGCAGATACCAAATATAAAAAATAAATTTAAAAATCTTGAGAAAAATGATATATTAAATTTAACAAAAACTTTGAGCCGAATGGTGACTTTTATAAAACTCTTACCTGACCATAACTCTCGTAATTACCAAACTAAAAATGCGAAGAATAAAATTTCCAGTATCAAATCGGCAATGGAATAATTCCAAGTTCTTCATTTGTGCGCTAATTCTATGAAAGGGACCCAACTAAACTCGTCCGACTGCCACAACAGAATGTGCAAAAAGTTCGGAAAAATATTTTCTTCCCGTTCATCGATCCCCCATTACATGACGTTTGGAATCGTTTACAAACAAAATATTTGCTCTAACGGCTTTTTAGCAATCGAGGCATGCAATCATTATTTATAACTGGGAATCGTCTGGCTAATCACGAGTATAAAAATTGAAAAAACTGCCTTTCACTGAGACAATATACATATATACACATATTTCTCAATAGTTTTTTTCTTATAAGTTTTATATATATTACAGTTTTTTTCTTTTAAAGCAGAAAGTAATTACTTGCTCTTTATTGTTTAAGCGAAATGCATTTAGCATTATATTCTCGCAGAGTCTACTCCTAATTGCTATTTGTTCATGTAAAAAAAATGTCTGTTTTGAACCAATTACGAGTGTTTCGTTATAAAATGCTGGGTTTTTTTTTTGATATCGATTTTGTAGTCGAAATACTTAGCAGTGTAATTATTGCAGATGAAAGCTATACCAAACCTTTCCAATATCCTTATTGTCATTGAAAATATTCCTGGAAATAATCATCCATTACTTTTGCTTGCTAATTTGAATATGGGTTTTTAAAAAAAGGAAGTGGTATTTAGTGCTTTTATTGATTTAAAAGTTATTTCCAATTCCATTTATGTACGTACTTATGTAATATCACCTAGCAAAGTTATGTCATTTTGTGCATTTTTCGTGTTATTAATTTAGTTCTCTTTGAAGGCATTAATGAAGTCAACAAAATATGCTTTCTATATAATTTATTTTAGTCATATTAGGTTCCCGTTTTAAAGCAACCCTAAGGCTATTTTGGTACGAACCTTGTCATTTTGAACCGCTGTCAGATGACAAGGACGACACTTGAGCTGGCACCCCCTCTCCAAACTTCCGCACCACACCAGCGGGAGGACGTTTGGCTCCGACGGACTTAAAGTGCACTAGACCCGCTTATACGATGGTTCTTCGGTGGAATCGGGTCTCGAACCTGAAAGAAGCCAAGACCTTACTATCAGGTCACCACGGCCTTACTTTCTATATAGATATATGTAGGAATCGGATGGGACGGAATGCCCATTCAACCTCATTTAGATCAGAATCGGGTCACTGATTAAAGAGAAGGTTTTGAATAAGAAAGTTAAATTTATTTACAGCAAAGAATACAGAAAAGACATTAAGAATTATGGCAGGACAGACTATTTACAATAGAGATACCTTTAGATGACACTAAGGATGAAGCCTAATCAAGTGTTCCACGGCAAAACTATGCCTCCCCTTTCGTATGAAATAATCATGATACGAAACAAATGACCCCCTCTCTCTCTCCGTCAGTTGAGCGAATCCCCACAATTCGCTTTTCTGAAACTTGACATCACGTGTCTTTGGATCAAGGGTATTCAGTAGAATCCCTGGTGCCATCTATAACAATAAAATATAACTAAATGTTGAATAGTAATGGCAGCCAATTAAATCTCTACATATATATCTTTAGAAAACATAGAAAATTTTCATTTCAGTTTTCAATTTCATTCTGTTTTATCAAGATTATATAGCATATTTTGTGATAATCTGGTTATTTTGGTATTTCAGAGTTTAAAGTAAAGGACCGAATAGCCTGGTTGGTAGAGCGTTGGGTTCGCATCCCTTAGGTTGTGTGTTCGAACCCCGCCAGCTGAAGACTCTCCGTGTGTGGTGGCGGGGCTGGCGCACGTCTGCCGTGCTCATAAAGTCATCCATGTCGAAAGTAATACCATTGGGAATATTGGATCAGAGGTGATCGTTCTTTGGTTCATTATAAATTACGATCTGAGGATGAATGAATGATACGCATGAATGATGTCCGCCCCTTAAAAAGGGTTCTGACACGTGAGTAGGTAATGCGTATTCTTGGCCTTAGATGGCGCTACTGAAAAAGCAAGAGAAAATTAAATGCGGCTTATTTTCGCTGACTTTTCAGTGAACTTATCAATGATAAGTGCCATTGGAAACAACAACAGAATTTAAAATGTAGAATTCCGACATTTTGTTTAATTATATTAACGTACTTTTTTAAAGCAAAGTAAAAGATTTTTGAGACAGACCCCGAAATTTTAAACCGCGATCAGATGACGAGGACTACGCCAGCAAGCATTAGCCACTCAAAATTTCTATACCATGCCATCTGGAGGATGTTTCGCCCCGAAGGATTTAACGTGCTCCATACCTGCTGTGAAATCTAGTCTTGAACCTGAAGCATTCCAGTTTAGAACTTGAGATCTTACCACCAGGTCACTTAAAGTCCTTGCAATGCTTAACATGAGAGTATATCATTGTCAGTACCAGAATTTTAGAATTATTCCTGTCTGAATTCAGTTCTGGGTATATTAAATTGACTGAATCTAAATGCTTGTAAACAGATAATTTCTAAGGAATTGTTTAAAATAAAATATTTCAATATAAGTACCAAACTCGAAAATAATTTATGAATTTCAATTATAAATAAAATAAGCATAAAGAGAATCACTTGTCATCTTGCTGAACTATTGAATAAATTCACTGTTGGAAAGAACATCATAGAAAATATCTACTTTCTATTATAGCTATTTTAATCGTTTACACATTACCACAATACCAATCTCAAACCAAAAAGTGTTTTGAATCAATAATTTTCGAACTTTTACGATAAGAGTTGGACAACCAACGTTATCATGCAGCGCGAGTTTCAATTAAAAGTATATTAAACAGGTTTATACAAAATTATATTACATATATTATATTACAAAATTATACAAAGCGGGTTTATGTTGTTTTTTTTACGTCCCGTTGTAAAGCAACACTAGAGCTATTTTGGGACGGACCTCGCCATTTTGAACCTTGGTCAGATGATGCGGACGATACCTGAGCTGGTGCCCCCTTCTCCACATCACGCCACATTAGAGGGAGGGCGTTTGGCCTGACAGATTTAACGTGCAAGAGGACCTCCTTACACGAATGCTCTTCAAACCAGAAACCCTCCGGGTCCGAAGCCAAGACCTTACCACCAAGCCACCGAGAGTAGCTTTTTCTAGACTAAAATAAATCTACCTTACCACCAAACTACCTAGAGTAGCTTTTTCTAGACTATTATAGATCTACCTTACCACCAATACCAAGGCCGAGCCCAGGCCGAGCTTGATCTAGACTCGGCAACAAGAATCTGCCTTACCACCAAGTCCAAGCCTTAACACCAAGACCTTATTCTTACCAAAACAGGAATAATTATGAATAAGCAAACATTTAATAGATTTATTAAAGACAAATTTACATTCTTTTCTTAAAATATGGTCTCATTTGATAATTCCAGTTGAGAAGGATGCACCAAAAAAGGAGGTTGAGAAGCTTCGGTTATGATGGTTGGTTCTCACTACCCTTAGGCATAAAGTATTAGAAGATGTGAGGGACCGATTTACCTCGACTCCAAAAACGAGAACAAATCATTCTAATTGTGGGAGATGTACCATGCCTGTTGTTAGTCATTAAGGTATCGGACGACGTTAAAAATACTGGGTATCGAACACTTTGGCGATTTTTATTTTTATTATTATTTCTTGTATTTCAGACTATTCTCTTTCCAAATCAGTTCATCTTTTCTAGGAAAAGCAAGACCTGACCTATCATCCAGGGTCTCACAGATTCTTCAGCTAAAATTTGTCTTTCACTTCCATTTTCTCAACACTTTAATTTTCATCAAAATTCTCCACCGTTAACAGGATATCGCAAAAACTAATGGAGGTATTTACATAAAAATGTGAGCGTGTGTTTTAAATATTATGAGTAATGAAATGTACCAAATTTTTTATTAATGGCGAAATACTTTTTCATTTAGAGATGTTTTCAGAGAAATTAAGTGTTGAATTTATGGAAAAATGGATATATGCGTATATTTTTACCCATAACTCCTTTGCATCTCAAGATTTTTCTTAGATTTTGGTTCATTTTATTCATTATAATGTTCTATAACTTGTGTACGAAGAAAAATAGGGATTGAGGCATTATAATTTTGTGTAGAGTGTTAACCCTTTTGGTTAAATTTTATTAAAATTTACTTAAAATTTCCTTATTTTTCAAAATATATTATATTTTCAAATAATTGTTTTTGTATTTGTAGCATTTATAACTGCCAATACATCTAAAAACTATAAATAGTTTTTGAAAAATCCAAAAACAGTTTCTGAAAAATCCAATTTTTCAAAAAATTTCCTTCGAACGTAGTCGGATACCTTAATAGTCAACGAGAGTTCCACCAGTTGCTCCCACCACCTTTAATTTACTTCGGATGCTAAAGCAGGGTGGGAGTACAATTTTGTGGTTACCAAATTTGACGGCAACAGGAATCTATGAAAACCTATTCAGTTGAAAGTACCACAATAGTTGAATGACCAATCTCCATTACCCTAGTAGCATATAAATATTGTATAATATTGTATGCTGAATATTCGTAATATTGTTTAATATTGTGGAATATTGTTTAATGTCATATAATATTGCACAATATTGTACAATATAGTACAACAGATTACCTTGTCAGTTGATTTAAGGTATCCGACTACGTGCGAAGGAAATTTTTTAAAATATTAGATTTTTCAAAAATTAATTAAAGCTGCGGTATTGTCAATTATAATACAAAATACTATAAACTCAACAAAATTATCTGAAAATATTATATGTTTTGAGAAACAGGAAACTGTTGTAAATTTTAATGAAATTTAACCAAAATGATATACATTCTACATACAATTGTAATGCAGCAATCCTATTTTTCTTCGTAAACAACTAATAGAATGTAATGATGAATGAAATGTACCAAAATCTAAGAGACATTTTGAGACGCAAAGAAATTACGGGGAAAAATTTACGAATATATGCAATTTTTCCATAAATTCGCAACTTAATTTTTCTGAAAATACCAGTAAATGAAAAAGTATTTCACCAAAAAGGAAACTTTTAGTTTATTTCATTGCCCATGTTATTTAAAACAAACGCTGAAATGTTTATGTAAATGCCTCTATTTGTTTTTGAGATATCATGTTAACAGCAGAGAAGTTTTATGAAAATTCAAGTTTTGAGAACATTGCAGTGAAATGCAAATTTCACGTGTGTAAATATACGTGTAAAATATACGTGTTTCAAATTATTTCTTAGTTGTTTGCTGAAAATTGATGGAAAAAAATTGAGAATTTGAGCCAATTTGCTGTAAATGTCTAGTAGCTAAAAATGGAGTGGATGAAGTTCTATAAGTTACAGCAGAAAGTTTGTATTCCTCAAAAGAGGAATCGTGTAGATTTCTTCACATTTTTTGCGTGTAAATTTTGGTGTTCTGGATGAATAAAAAATTGTCTATACATTTAATCCATATCGGAAGTGAAAGCAATTTTATTTAGTCTGAATCTGGCAAGAATAATAAAAAAAATCTGGTTGCAATATTTTCCCTACCCCTGAAACTGAACTGAATGAATTAGAGTCAAGCGGTTTTCAGGATCCATCAAACAGAACTCGAAATTTGGTTGTAGGTACTGTCTTTCTTTCGCACAGCCTGATGGGGTAGAAAGAATTCTGGTTTAAAAGAATCACAATCTTTATTAGGTGACATATGACCCAATTCTTCATATTCATTCATAAAATCCTTCTATTCTATCTCAAATTCTGAGTCAAATTTAAAAAAAATCCATTGCTAGAAGAATAGAAACAGGCATTCAATTTCTATCTCCTAAATGATTAATGTCGTCATAAACAGGTAATCTTACAACAAATCGAATTAGATATTATTTATTCTGTGAGTCGATTTAAAAATTTTTCCACAAAATTCTTCTTCTGATCCTGCAACACTTCCATTTGTCAAGCGTTTTGCAAAACAGAATCAATATTGCAATAATTTTCCGCTGAAATCGGATGCGATTGAGTGTACAGTGTTGAAATAGTGTCCCTTCGAATCTGCTCTGTGACAACCCAATCAAGCATTGTGCTTTACGCAGCTGGTTCTCTAAAGACCGGCTAATTATCTCGAGTGAAATAATCATCATTTGAGCTGAGCAGGAGGTAAAAGGCCATTGAATTTAGGCGCTTCCAAAGCAATTCCCTCACCCCTGGCATAGGCATTTTTCCATTGCAAAGGATTGTGAAAAATCAATCAGAGCCTAAAATTATTTCACATTCTGATGGTCTTAAAAATCTTAATTGATAGAGAGATCCTCTTCAAATAATATAACTCTTGAATGTTAATATTTTCAACTGTCATTTGAGAAGTAATCTTATAATCATGTCAGAACATGATCCTGTTTCGTTAGAAGGCTTTGAATAATTGAAGGCAGTACATAAATAAAGCGCGAAATGTGAAGGTAAAAACTGTTGACGTTCCAAAATGCGAAGACAACAAATTGATTATTTATACCTTTCATCCTGTGAACATGATATTGTTTTCGCTTGAGGTTTTTGGAGCCTCAAAATGTGAAGGCAAAAAATTAATGAAGCCTCACAATACACAGGCTACAAATTGACTATTTATGATTGATTATGTAAGCGAATTTGATAGCAGATTCGTTTTTAATAGGTTGAATTACTGCTGGAGACAGGAGATTCTCCCCATAGTAATCCTATGGGACTATAAAGACCCCCTATGAAGTCATCTACTGTTTATGGGCAGTTGAGTTTCATTATATCGGCTTAATTACATACGTTAGAGACATCGGATTTTCATTCAGAAGCATGCCCGAGGTCCTTTCAGTCTCCAAAATTTTGCACCAATTGCGCGTCCGCTGTACAAAATTTGCTTAATATTGGTGAAATCGATGTCGGATCGATACCATAAAGTTCTTATGGTTCTCAAGATGTCGATGACGTCAGCTTCCAATCACTCCAGATGTGTTATATCTCAGCTTCTATGCAATGTAAGGACGAGTGTGATCCCTCTAAACAATCGTCTCGATGAATTGAAGCGAATGATATATATATATATATATATATATATATATATATATATATATATAAATATATATATATATATATATAATATCGAAACTGGGGTTCCAAAATTTACAAATTCGAGTAACACCACATTTGCGCCTAACGTTCGATAGTACTCACCAAAATGCCTATAACTATACGAGTTTCATGTTGGTACTCCGAGTGATTCGCAAGATATGTCCAAGCAGCAAGAGCGGTCTCTAACAGATTGGTCAACCGTCGGAATCCTCGGTTAAATCTCGCCCATTATTTGCAATAATTGCGTTTGCCTGGGGGCGATATTGAACCATATTTTTTTCTGCCCCCTTTGAAGGTCATCCTTTCATCGATGCGAGCTCTCCCACCCATTTGCCCCAAATCGCCGTTTCCATGAGATTGCTTTACACTCACAATGATGTCTGTAAAGTCGTCTTTTCTAGATGGCGTTTGTGAATATATTTTAGGGATTTCCCATGAATCACCTGGATTGTTTTGGATTTTAACCGGCAATACGTGCAGTAATTCCAAGAAACTTGGGTAAGTGCAAATTATTTATTAATCTATATTTGTAAATAGTATATTATTTATTCTAAATAATGAATAAAATAAATTATTTTAGTTAAAGCTGTCTTAAATTGTTGATTATCTGAAACATGAAGTTGTTTGCGATGGTATTAGTGTTAGGTGTAAGTGACCGTATAGTAAAGGGCAATAAATATTTGAATTAACTATTAACTTCTAGTCTCTCCATTTCATTTCAATGCTGAAATTTTACTTTGTTGATGTCTTCAATTTCTTTTCTTGTTTATATTTTTTAAGCGATTTTATTTCATGTTAGATTTTTATTTCGCTCGCTTCTTAAATTTTAGCACTTATTTTTCTTTGCTTATATAATTTCATTATTTTTGTCTACAACAATTTCAAATGTTCAAACGAAAGAAATTTTTAAAGAAGTATTAAATAAAATTCTCATATTTTGGCCTGACAATTACATTGATGCAATTTTTATTTTGATTTGAGGCTAAAAAAGACTTAACAGATTATATATATAGTAAACTTAGGAAAAAAATCTATAAAACTTGAGATTTTGTAGGCATTTTTCAATATTCATATATGAACAGTTTCTAATTATTTCATAAGATAGTTAGCATAAATTTTACTTCCATTAGTTTGAGTGGTTTTTATTTTTCTCTATTATCCTAAACATAGTTTAAAAATTGGCCGACACAGTCCATTATCAGAATGAAAACATTATCATACTTATGAAATTTCATAAGACTTTCGCTTGTCAATTACACACCTACAACTTTCAACAAATATTTTATTGTACTTTTAAAAGAAGTGAAAACTTAATCACCATTCTTTTTAAATATGTTTTTTAGGTTCATCAATAGGGTTATAAAAGGTCATCAGTCTGGTTTTAAAAGAAGTGAGGTTGAAGAAAAGCACATTTTTAATACTTTATATGTATTATGGAAGATTATAAAATCCAATATTCTATAGAATACTTGAACGTTGTATATAATGCCTAAAACCTAGGTAGTAATGTATGAAACAATTTGTATTTCGTACAATTTTCTATGCATTCTATAAGATGGCACCCCAGCGAAGTGTGAAATGCATCTGATTCATAAAAATAAAATTTTGTGCACCGTTTGTTTGAAAACTGAAGGTAAAATAAGTTCTGAAATCCGGCAGGAAAGACAAGCCAATGAAACATTTTTCATTGTTTCTTTGGAAACTACTGTGCGAGATCCTATTCAGTGTGTTCAACTACAGGCAAAATGATTTGCACAATATATTGGCAGTTATAATGTATGTGACTGAGTATGGCTCTCTGTGGTTTCTACTGACTTGGAACTTCAAAAGTAAATTTAAAACAGTTACATACCAGATCTCAATTCGCTTTATGACTTAAGTGAATTGCTTAGAATTGAAGATATTCAAGGTCATGAAATTCCTCTCCAGTCAGTTTCAATTGCTCGGTTTAGTAGAAGCAACCAAGGAATTGTCAAATATATGTGTTGAAGTAAGTGCCAAAATAGGAAATGTCTTTGTATGAAAAATGTAATTAAATTTATATCAAAGTGTCATTCAAACTTACCACTTTGCAACGAGTGGGTCAATATAAATTTTTGATTTTTTTACATGAAAACTGATGACTTAATAAGAAAAGCATAAATTTTCTTTAGTGCAATGTTTCTTTTTATATTTTGAATAAATTTTTTTAATAACATCCTCATTATTTTTACAGAATGACAATTCAAGTGATTTTAAATCTAGTTATAGCTAGGATAATTTTCATTTTCATTTACAATTTTTTAATGAAAGAAGTTTTAAAAAGTATTAAATACAGAGGCGGTGACAGTGGGGAGGCAGAGGGGCAATTGACCCCTCGGCAGCAAGAAGTTGAGAATTTCGTCGGCAAAAGTCTTATTACTTCTGAACGCAGGTGTTTCGAATTTTGTATTAAAGTATATAATAATTTAAAAGTCAATTTAGAATTGAGATATCATAAACAGTCGAAGTATCGGAGGAATGATTTAAGTTGGTAGAACAACAATGTTTGACAAATAACCCACAAGACGATTGGTGAATACGTTTTAATACAATTCTCCATGAATCTATTAAAATATCAATGCAAAGTTAGGTTGATTGATAATCGAACATAGGATGGAACTGTCACATGTTCATTCCATAGTTTTCTCAACATTTGGCATAATAACTGACGAGGTGAAATGAGTCGGGCGTATTTTGCCAACTATTCTTTGTCGGTCGACTAAAGTATCGGAGCGGCGGAGGTTAAATTGAGATATAATCGGGCGTCAAATTTAATTGTCGGATATTCAGACTATAGTTTGTCTCACATTCCGCATGGAAATTGATGAAACGAAAAATTGAATAAGATAACGCATTTGCAAGCAATATTATTACTATTATTAATAGTAGTTGTATTTTTACCTAAAAAATAATGCGATGGACACCTGTGACATTTGCACGATATTTAGCTATACAATCGATAAAATGGCATTGAATGAGATGTTATATTTCGACTACTATTTTTGATTGGTCGAGTAAGATATATATGCTACAGATTTCGGTGAAGTTCTGCCGATAGATTGCTGAACATAAGATGAAACTATCGTAAACAGAAGATGAAACCTCTTAGTTTGCTCAACATTTGGCATAATAATCGACGAAGTTAAAAATGTCGTATTTTGGCGCCTATTCCTTTCGGTCGACAAAGAAATGATAGAGGTGGATGTTAAAATTAGAGGTAATCGGATATTTAATTTCAATATCGGATATTCAGCCTATAATTTCCATCACATTCGGTAGAAAAGTTGACACACACACAAACATATATGCTCAATATTTTATCTAAATATGCATTTAACCTTTAATGAATTAGTGCCTCAGTTTTACATATGCTACATTTAATATTTTAACTATGCAAAATGCAGTACAATTTTCCTTCTTTTTGAATATTGTATTCTAATCTATTGTATTGTAATAATGTAATTATTATTGTAATCTAATCAATAGGGAAAAGTGAAAAAGAACAATACAATTCTTTATATATAGCAGAAAATTCAGTTATACATATATACAATATTTATGTGTGTGGAATTTCAGCAATTTCAAACTCTTTAAGTATTACATAATAAATAAAGACTAAAAGACTTGTAAATAAAGTTCATTTTTATTTATTTATTTTTTGAATGACTTAGTGACAGTATTATTTATTCTTGTAAATTTTAAGTCATAGTTTCAGGATTTTGTTTTTTTATGTAAGCCATTACAGAAATTTCAACGAAAAATTTCAAGTAAATTATTATTTTACTTTGTATTCCTAAAATATTATCTAATGAAGGTCTTTATAAATAAAATGCTTTGTATAGTTGCTTTTCTTTTCTCTAAAATTAATAGTAAATATAAGAAATTTCATATAAATAAAAAAAAACTGTTGCATTTTTTAATTTTTTTTGAAATATTCGGAGTTTAATTTGGTTTTTTAGACATAAAAGTATAGTTTACTAAACAGGGATCAAGAAATTATTAAAAATTTGATGCAAGCTATTAATGTGTGCTTGTATATTGTTGTCTATTGGATATTAGATAACACTAACAGTTGGAATGAGGTATAAAATTTGTGCAATATGAAATAACTCTGCAAATTAATAGTAAATAAACTTTTCTATAATGGGAAGAATTGTTGTAATTTTGGACCAGGAATTATTGTGAAACATATTTGTGAAATATTTTCAGAGTTAATCATTAATCAAATTAATGATTAACTTGTGGCCACAAAACTAAACATAGATCAAGCTTCACAAAATTAGCTATAGATCAGAAAAGTATTAAAAATATGAAGTAAGTTATTAATGTGAGCATGTAAAATGCTGTCTATTGAATATTAGCAAACACTAAGAGTATTAATGAGGTATAAAATTAATGCAATATGAAGTAATTCTCTAAATGAATAGTAAATAAAATTTCCTATAATGGGAAGAAGTTTTGCGACTTTGTGTATAGAATTTCTATGAAATATTCATAGTTAATCATTAATCTAATTAATGATTAACTTGTGACCAGAAAACTAAATATAGTTCAAGTGTCACAAAACCAAACAACCAAACATAAAATAAGAGAATATTAGAAATTTGAAGTAAATTATAAATTTCTGATTATGTTTTTGTTTGACATTTGCTACACTAATATTTATAATGAGGTATAAAATTTCTACAACATGAAGTAACTTTATAAATTAATAGTAAATGCCAGAAATTTCGTAGAATTGTAAGAAATCTTACATTTTTGTGCATGTAATTTTTTAAAAAATATTCAGAATTTATTGCAGATCAAATTTAGTTTTTTTTTACCCCAAAACCATACCGTACTAAGCATGGACCAAGAAAATATTAGATATGTGAAGTAATTTATTAATTCGTGATTGTAAATGTTGTCTATCGAAGAAACATATGATAGGAATTACATAATTTACATAAACTTTTTTCAGTGCATTAAAAAAGAGGGGAAAGGTAGAGTGTATAAAACACATTAAAATAGGAATTTGTGTTTAATTCATTATTTTTTAATATTTAGATGTTTATTGTTCATATTAAGCAATATAAAAGTGCGCATAGTAAAGAATTTTTAAAAAAATAAGAATCATATATTTTCTGTTTTGAATTTTTATGAAATAACTTAAAAACAGATGATATAGGGAATATTAGAAATTTAAAAGTAAAAATATTGTATACATGAGTACAATTATACTAATTAATTATGTAATTGAAATTGTGATTATGTTAACATTTTTTCCTGTGCATTAAACAATGAAAATAAATTGTAAATACAAATGAAGGAAACAAATCTTATCTATAGATAGAAGTCTAAGCCATCAAATTTGAAAATATTTCAGATAATTTTAACATTTGTTAACATTTTTATAGAGCAGTAAAAAGGAATGTCGCTTAAAAATATCATAGGGTAAGATTGATATATTAATGGTTTAAAAAGCTGAAGCAAAGTTAAAATCATGGAAAATGTCATTTTTATCAAAAGCAGGTGTTTTATAAGATTTTAAATTTATCATAATAAGTAACAAACAAAAATATTCATAGGTAAAAAAAGGAAAAGTAAACTACTTAAATTGTGTTTCTTATTTCCAGTCGCTTGACAAAATTTTAAAAGTATGATAGTTTTAATTATTTTGACTCTAGTTTATTGCGTTTGAGAAAACTAAATAGCCAATAAACTAATGTTTAAATTTGATTCCATCAAGTGTTCAGAAATAAATCGCCTAATGAATGGTATTTGGTCGCCCATTGCTAAAATACATGGGGAAATGATTGGCATTGGGTCGCCTTTTGATAAATTACATCGCGAAATGCTTTGTATAAGGTCGCTCGTGTCGCCAACACGTGAAAAGGATCGGCAAATTGATCGAAAACAAACAGGTGCGATCATCGCGCGGCATTCCTTCGGGGGCCATAAACAGTGCCGTCGCGAGATTGCGCGTTCTGCGGGGTGATGGTTAGTCAAAGATTGGTCAACAATCTTTTGTTGCTTGGGTGGGCTCTCAAAGTTGTAAAAGTTTGAATTTTCAATCGAAATTTTTTACCTTGATTTTTCAAAAATTCTGTTTACTATTTACATCGGTACACACTATATAATGTCCTCTATCGAACAAAGCCACATTTACGTCGCTTACATGTGTAAGCAGTGAATAAATCACAAATTGTGTATCCTAAGTTTTCTTCTCATGAAGTCTTGTAAAGGAAAAAAAAGGAAGGGAATGTAAGAGCACACGTAGGTGGGAACAAAACATTCAACTAAGCTCTCGGGGACAAAGCTTTCAATCAACAAAGCCGAATGAGGAGAATTTAAAATTAGAAGATAAAGAATGCTAAATAGATTTACAACGGGAACGAAGAAAGAGTAAACGTGTGCAGGGTGTTGCAGATTCTCAATCGCATCACTCAACTTCAAAACGCAGAACGTGTCCATTTGGATTCTGAATCACAACCATCGAAGCTCAACGCAAAATATCTCCGTTTCAATTCTGAGTTTCAAATATCTTTTTCTAGCTCTAAGCAATTCATCGAAAAAAGCAGATTTCAGTTTTTTTTATATTATATTTCTACCCACTCAACAGCATTTTCTTTATTTTGAAACTTAATTTAGAGGGAAAATACTTATTTTGGAAGTATTCGATTTCAGAATTCTCTAGAGTTTATTCTAAGTCCTTATTCTTCAAAAAATCAAAAATTAATAATCAATAATACAAAATAAAATTTTAAAAATCTGTTTCTCCTGCTGTTATATCGTCGGTGCCTCCAATATCCAATTGTATTTAATCCAAGAAAATACCCTTTATTTACTTTTTCTGGTTTATTTTCCCGCACACACATAAGTATATATAAACCCATGGATGTCGATCACACATATATAAGAAAACATATAATAAATATAAATATTATATGTTTCCTAGCATATGTGTGATCATCGTCCATGAGTTTTTATGTGTGTAAGCAAACATGTGTTTAACAAGCAAAAAAAGGGAAGAAATGATATTTTTTAGAATGAGCACATACAATTAGCTGCAACAACCCATGCAAAAAAAGAGAAAAGTCCAGATCCCAGTGGTACCATCCACATCAAAAACAACAAAGAGAGACAACCATGGGCAGTAGACATTCCCCTCTGTGGACTTACTTCGGCGCTGTATGAGATCTTCAACCTCAAAATTATCTCCAGCAATTCTGACCATCCTTTACGTCAAACCCCAAATCACGATCCTTTAACTCGATCCCTAGAAGCCTTAGCCACCTGTGACTAATAGGGTTCCCCCTTCCGATCTCAAAGGTCGCCGTTTACAGCCAACACGAGGGGTTTCAGCTGACCTTGGAAATCAAGAAAATAAACAGAACAGCATCTTCTGAAATAGAATTGCTTTTGCCATGGATTCAAGAAAGAAAGCAACAAATTTAAATAGGAATAATCGTGAAGCAGACCAGATCACTTCGGTACCTAAGTAGCAGGGCGTGGGTATTTATTTCAAGGAAAAATACTTCTTTACTTTTTCCTTCTTATTTTCACAGGCACACAAATATATATAAAACACACATGGAGGGCGATCACAGATATACAAAGAAACACATTATGTATATATATGTTACGGTGAAACACCAAAATCTGGAGAATGTCGACATTCACCGGTGAATGTCAACATCCACATAATCGCTTGATGTATGTCCGAAATATTTGCTAAATACCCTTATTTCTGACTTTCACCAGTGAATGTCGACATTAACCATGCACTAATGGTAAATGTTGAACATGTCCGAGATTTATATTTTTTTCTCCGTAATTCAGTCGCGATATATTTTTCGCCTCTTTCTGAGAGGAATAACTCAGAACTTAAAACGCACAGTACGTTCAAAATAAGAAAGGAAAATAATAGAAGTAAAAACTTAATTATACAGTATGTTCTAAATGAGAAAATAATAGTAATAAAAAAACTGACTAAATTATGTGAATCAAATCTTATTTATTGCAACAACTTAAACTATTATGACACTTTGAATCGTACAAGAGGTCCTTGCTTTTACAATTGCTTTTATTTGTGGAACACTTCCTTTTGCAATGACATCGTGTATAGCCTTGCCCACCGCTTCTCGAATCAGCTGTAGCTGCTTCTCTCAGAGAAATTCCTTGAAAAGAAATCTTATCTATGGAAAGGAGATTTTCTTCACAAACTTCGAACTGATTACGTGTGTAATGCTGCTTGAGGGTACCATTTTCATTCGCAAGTTTATAGAAGTCGTAGTCTTCTATTCCACAACAACGCTAACACATTTCGGTTATCTGTACGACTACGGTCGACATCTGGGACTTGTATTCGTACAGTATCACCAATTTGAGCAGGAGGAAATTGATTTTGTGAGGTTCGCAACATTTTTGTTGTGTGCAGTAGAAGATTCTCTTTCGCGGCCGCTCTTTTTATAGAATTTAACTCGTGTTTTTCATCCAGAACTTGATGTGAAGACGTGGTAGATTGCAAGTCCTCTTCAATATTTTTCTTTGGAATTTGGTTTTCGGTTTCACCACCGCTCAAATTTTTTTCAGAAGTATTACCAGTTTCTTCAAGCTGTTCTTCGGTTTCAAAAGTATTGGCGATTTCTTCAAGTTTTTCCTGTTTCTATACTTGTGATTTGTTCGCTATGCAAAACCTTGAAATCTAGAACTTGGAACCTTGCATATGCATAAGACTAACAAAGCTGACTGACTCCACCAGCACAAAGGATTTGGCTGGAAACAGCCAGTCGTCTCATTTTCGGCTCCTCTCTTTTCGACTTAAACCAGAGCATATATGTGATTGTCGACATACACTGGTGAGGGTCCGAATGTACAAGAATGTAATGAAATATTCGATCTTTCACCGACGTATTTGGTGTTTGTTGACATTCACCGGTGAATGTCGACATTCTCTGATTTCGGTCTTTCACGGTAACATATATATATATATATATAAACACACACACACATTGAAATATAAAAAGTGCCGCTAACAACGAGCGAACAATTAATAGTTTTTGCCGCTAACAGACAGCAAGCGGATGCCTGCCTGCACCAGGTACACATCAACACCGGATACAATTGTTTACAAAACATCACAAGATGACTCGCCTTACATTCCAAACATACTTATGGGTTAAAGCATATTGCGCCATCAATGTTCAGTATTCATTTATACATATGAATAAGTATACAAAAAATGAAAAAAATACAAATAAAATAATTAACTAAAAACAAAAATTAAAAATAATTTAATCACATAAACAACTTATATACGGGGAGTTGCTGAATCAGATCGACACATTCAGAGGGGTGATAGCAGGCATCAAGTGGATAAAGAATCCCCATACAACATGTGGTCCCAAACGATGTTTAGTCGGGGAAAGTCTCAAAAATATAGGGAGCCGGAAAACAGTTTGAAAATGTAAAAAAATTGATAAAAATATAACAAATGGAGTTTCAACAGTGAATTTTTTTAAAAGTAAAAGCATATTCTGAAAGGTTTTTCATCGTGCTGGTACCATGCATATTGGATGATCTTGGGGTGTTTTAAATTACGGAAAACAAAAAAGCAGTTTAGAACCCATATTCCCAAAAATATTAAGACAGAATAAAAATAAAAATTTATAAATGTAAGGAATTTTACAGTCTGTAAATGTGTAGTGTGAAAACTCGGTACTTTTATAGATATTAAAAAAAAAACTGATATGGGAACCGTAAAACATCAGTAGTATAGTCTGCACGATTCTACTTCACCCCGTCTGTCTGCACGATTCTACTTCACTTCACCCATGAAGTCATCTCAACGGAGACGAAAACAGAGAGAGAGAAACGAAGCGAACCTGTTTCAACTTCGAACATCGAGTGAAAGTTTTTGCTTCGAAAAGCGCATTATTAACAGGAGGCGGTAGAAAATACAAAATCAAGACAAGAGAAAAAGTTACCACAGTCATCCCAGCGGAAATGGAAAACAGAGAGCGGAACTAGGTGAACCTGTTTGAACTTTAAACATCGAGTGAAAAGTTCCTGTGTTAGAGCTCAGCGCGCATTTATTCTCCTCCTAACATTTCGCATTGTTTTACCGAAAAATGCGTTAATTTCTTTAAGAATAGTTTTTCTGTCACTGCAATACTTTCGTTACGTTTTTGGTTGTTGAAATCTATATATTCCCTCAACCATGGTTTTTGGGAGAAAACCAGAATCCTGTATATTTTACTTAACACCAAACCCTATTGAAGGCAGAAACAAAAAAGTATTTAAATAACAATATAATTTTTAATAACATACATTTTTTAACATAACATAAATTTTTTATTTAAAAAATGAGACATGAGCTTTTTTGCAGGTAATGTATTTTTTAAATGATATTGCTCGCATAAACGTTTAGAATAAGGCGGAAGCATATCGCAGGTTATATTTAAATGCTCAGGGGTCATAGGCAAATTATTCTGCTCTTCGTGGAGAGAAGTAGGAATTTCCAAATCAACCTCTAGTATATAGCCTTGATGTGAATCGGGTGTTGTTCCAAATATTTCAAAACGTTCGATTTCATCGGGTGTCATCCAAGTGAAATTGGCATATGGCAACGGCATATTCATGGCAAAATCATAAAGATTAACGCAGTCTAAAGTTAAAATGTAGCTATGATTAACAGAGCTATCATAATTATCAGACATATATGGGTTATTAGCCTTTGCATATCGTTTTCCCACAAAGCAAATTCCACCTCTGATCTGATTTTCGAAAAATAAATAATCATTAACGTTAGACAGCAACTGTAGTTCGATTTTACATTCTTTAAGCCCCGCATCAAATGTCAGCTCGCTAAGTGATATATAGTGAACAGGATCGAGTTCGTAATGACTTAAACTTAATTTTCGAAAGTTAGTAAAAATTTCTGAGAGCAAAACGCTATCACTTAACTGGTATAATTTCAAATAGTTTTCAAATCTAGCACAGTCAAAGGTATCGTAAACTAATTTAGCATGTGAAAAATCATCGTCGCTGATATGTTTTTGAGTGAACACATTAAAAAATTTATCCTTCGATGGAAAAGTTTTAGCATCCAGTTTTGAAATATCGTCCAAAAATGAGTAGGGGAAAACCCTTTTGCGTTTAAGCAAATAACGGTTGTCGTCATCTGCAAAAAATGCGTCAACAATTTTAAAGGAATGTTTCGAAAAGTTTAAGTTATGAAGTAAAGCGTCCAGCGAAGCGTCTAAGAACTGATAGGAGTCAAGAAATTTCAAGTGGTCGAGAGTGAACATAGTAAACCTTTCCCTGTTTCAGGGTATGATAGTAATGTCTCTAGTGATATTCATTGGCATGTGTTTTAATAATAAGTGTGTGTCATAATTACGCGAATTATGAATGGCAACAGGAATGAAAAAGGTTTTTTTTATGTAACAAGTTGCAAAGCTGATGAGCCAACCCAATTACATGATTGTAATCATGAGAACTATGTTGCACTCGAATGGAATTGACATAAAAAAATTCACGGCAAAACGATATTCATTGTAAGAAGTGGTATCATTTATTTCAATTTTACTTACTCGTTTCATATCATCAATGAGTTTGCTAGTAATTGCCATGAGCTCAGAAAAAAGTTCTCAATTACATTTTCTGTAGTATAATAAGAATGATATATAATATCATTTTCATTAGCCACGACTATAAAAGCATAGCTTGCAGGAATATATTTTTCGATGGACGCCTTGAAAGATCTATTCGAATCAAGGCAGGTGGTTGATATTTTCGATGACAGATATTGAAGTCAGCATATACCACACAGCGGTGTTCTACACATTTGTTGAAGTGGTTAAATTTTAAGTACAAATCGGAAGGCATTGATAATCGTTGCGCTTTGTTGTGTAAGCAGAGCTGTTGATGCAACTCTAAAGTTGTTTTTCGGGCGAAGCCGCTCAAGCAATTGACACATAAATGATTTTCGTTTGTTTTCTGTCGTAATTTCTTATCGGAAAATAGTGATCGTCAAAGAAAAATAAGTTGACTTCGCGAATTTGGTTTACCAATATACTTCGTGTACACGAGATTGTCAGCATAGCTGAATATGTTAACTCTAAGATTGTTGGCCTTTCCGAAATATTTCACAATTGAAAGTGTTACAGGGAAATTTAACATTGAGTAATTAATCGAATTCAGAAATGGTTTGTATTTCGATACTCTGTGAGCGTTTGCACGATGGTAGGAAAGCACAGCTAAAATAGCGTAAAGGAAACATTGATTATTAGAGCACTGAAGATTCAGTAATACGCATTTGTTTTTTAGATTTGAAGGGAGTTTACCATTTGAACTTCCTCCCGATATTTCCCGAAAGTTACCTTCATGAACGTCGAGGAATTCCACCTCATTCGAAATCCAACCCCTACCTTTGTGGATGAAGGCATCTATCGAATTTTGAATTTTGGGAAACGCTCGATCAATGTGCGGTATGATTTGTGAAATCGCCAAAAGTCTAGCTGCATTGCTGCAAAAATAAAAATTTTGCTCCAAAATGTCCACATCAATAATTTTTCGAAAAGTTATACTGGAAAATAATATAAATCACAATCGTAAGAGAGGTCAACCGGCTCTGCTCAAGAGATCATGAAGAGCGGTGCGACTTCTGTCTAAAATGCTCTTTAAATCAGATGAATGAATTTCGGCTCTCCAACTTTGCACTGCACGGCGAAACGATGAATTAAATCTCGCAAAGATCATCGTGTGTTTCCCTCAGTTAAAAAAAATTATCCGTGCACATTTTTCCAAAAGTTAAGCTGACTTAGGATAGATTCAAATATACACGCGCAAATCGGGGGGGTGGGGTTGAATATATCTCCTACACTGAGTTAAAATTACATTGACTTATGATATTCCTGAATGTGTGCTATCCCTTCTAGAAGAACAGGGATTTGGTCAACATGGATATTAAAGCGGTTCTTGACTTCACTTTTGTCGTTGGTTTTTATGAAGTCCAGATATAAAGTTTTCCTAAAATCCTTCAGATCTAAGCAAACGCCTTTGCCTATGTATACACTATATGGAGTTGATATTTTACTCGGTGGGGCTTCACTTTCTTTTGATAAATCTACATAGAATTTCCTTTTTTTTAGCTGTTGATGAATCAAAGCCTTCTGGAAAAATTTAAAGTAAAAAACTAAGGAAGCAATTAAAGAGAAAGCTCTGAATGAAATCTATCTAAGCGGAGGAGAAAAAAATGAGAATTCCACTCACCATTTCCCATTGTTGTTGATATCCGTTAGAAAGAAGGGACACGCACACACTTCAGAATCGAACTAGACAAATGGTGAGGGCTTAGCCTTCAATTTGACATTTTATACTCGAAATGAAAGACAAATTTTTAAAAACACAGTTGATTTGCAAATCTGACTGCCCATGTTCTTATATAAGTCGCAAACCGTATTGCGTATATAATTCAAAAACAACTCTTATATAAGACAAAAAATAGTAGGAGGGCTTCATGTTTAACTTTAAAGTTCCCATCTCTCATCTGTTATATTGCTTAACAGCATTGCAACATGCATAATGAAGACACGACACGAAAGGAAGCGAACTCAATTTGAACAGGAAAACATTTTTTTATTCAAGGGGCTGTACCAATATTATTACATAGATTGTTACAATCATTTTTATGCTCACAATACATGAAAGTTACCATTGTAACTATTCGTCGACATGGCATTCTCTTTGTTACAAAACAATATTTTTTACTTTGAGTGTTACAATCAGGTTTCTTGCTTATAACATGGGAGTTGTCTTTCACATTGTCAAAATGATATACACTTTGTTACAGAATATTTAGTTTGAGTCATGATATTAGTTAAATATCATGCTGTATAATCAAATACTTGTCTGTGGACTGCAAGGCTGTGAAGCTCGCGTACTATTTCAGAATTGTTCAAAATCTTAAAATAGGCGATTTTCATTTTACAGTCCGGTTCCACCGTGTCCAACGAATAAGTGGTAGCCGCCTGTACACATGAGATCATATGTTCGTACAGAGAATCAGTGAAACAACGGATCACGTAAGCGAGGGATGAGCCGGTGCGCTTTAGATACTTGAAACCATATCTTGGTTCAGGGGCCATCGCTTTAGGTTCAGTTGTGGAACGGCAGTAATGAGGATTTCACAGTTTGTACTCCTATTATATACATTCTGTATCAGCAGTAACCTTCAAACATGTTGCAACATAAACATAAAAGATGAGGGAAGTAATGCTGAAACGTGCTTAGACACGTTTATGTCTGTATTCATAGGCATGACGTGTTTGATTTGAGTATATTGTAAAACAGCACTTTTGCAAGCGAAAATTATTAGCTACAAATCTTTGTATAAACTTTTCTTTGAACGCAATGTTATTCAAATCTAATGGTGATAAAGTATTTTTTTCCTAATAAATTTGTATAAGAAATGTGGACAAAAATGACCACAGGTTAACGTCAAGGAGCTGTGGTAGCGACATTTGTTTCATATCAGATTCTGAGAATTCTGTTTGATGAAGTGTAAAATCTTAGCCTTCTTTGGAATCGAAGTGAAACTACAAAAATAAAAACAAGTGTTGTTTATAAAGGCTTTCGCAACCCAATGACTTCCGGGTTTTGTTTTATAATCTTTTTACAATAATAGTAACCATTAAGTGTCCTCGTCATTTCATCAGAAGGAAACACACCTCTATATTTTGATAGAAGAATGGAATCACTGCATGCAAGATTACATAAGCTTTGAGAATTCATTTTAAAAATCAGTTAAAACGTTGCGGTTTTTGTCAATCTCTACGATATTTCGCATAAACTATTAAATTGACCGTTTATGTTAGTACCTTAATAAAATGAATATCCAAAGCCAAATTCGAATTACGCAGGATTGAATCATGCATTCCATTTGCATCATGATCTGGAGTTAAATCAATAGCGAATATCCATCCTTATTTTCGCTATAACTAATGTTGATATCTTGATTTTGGTGATATCGACCTATGTCAGTGAAGAGACTCATATAACACCTGTTGTAACAGTTAGAAGTATCGAATTTCGGCTGATAAGGTTTTGAAGGAATCATGAAAATTTCCTTCTGACAGGCAGATGTATGATAAATCTAATGTTTACAATTTAATGGATTTTTAGAAAATCTGCCATTATATGTATTAGTATTAGATACCATACCCAAGACTATTCGCGCTGGCGCCTGTCCAATAAATGCATTTGGAATAGTTATAGATTGCATTCCTGAAGAAAGCGCGATGGATTTCACCTCTGTTCTGCGAATGGGCATATTAAACGAGCCTCTAGAAAGTGCGTTCACGTGCGTTATTAAAATTGAAGAAGTGACCTTTACTTTCCTAACAAATAATGACGCACTTTGTATAACTATTTTGTAATCTTGCGTAGCGGAAATCAGAGCAAAGTCATCTTTATTTCTTTCTAATTTAATTCGAAGATTCACAGAATTGATCGGAAATTTATTTTGTTTGCCAAGATCGAAATGTAAGGCTCCTATCATCTCCATTAGTTTACTGTCTTTGCAAATGTTATATCTAGTTTTGTAGCCCTTGCCAGTGACTAACACCTTTACAGTGTCCATTTTCGAAGGTGTGTCTCTAAAGAAAAGACCTACTGTTAATAACGATTCTTGAATAGCTTTAGGGGACAGAAAGGCATCGATATGCATGATTCGCTTATGAGGACACTTGCTTATCATTTAATGTCACAGAACATTCCGAAAATAATGTATTCAGCAAGTAATTGACGGGAGCTACAACGTCGGAAGTTTTAATATTCGATCCACTCTTTTTCGTTATTTTCACTTGTAAATGAAGAAGTGTATGTGCTAAATTGATATATGTGTCACCTAAATCACTGCAGAAAAATTCAATTGTTGTTTTATCACTGAGAGATGCAACGGGGAAAATTTCGGTAAACGAACTTTCGTCGGTTGACAGTTGCACAAGATTAACAGAGAAAGATTAAGATTAACATTAGAGACACAGGTGCATGCTCTCGCCTCCATCTTATGAGAATATTTTGGTCGCTGCTTTGGAATTCTTTCGGCTTCGCTTGGCGTGCAGCAAAAGATTCTTATTGTGCGATTTCCTTCTTTTTATACCCGAACCGCTTTAAAGTTAATGAAGAATGTTATCTTTAATCTTTTTAGACTTTTCTTTAAATCTTTCACTCACCGAATCTTTCATAGATGTTCCCGACACAACATATGACATTACGTTTGAACCGGTTCTCAAAATAAGTTTTCCTAAATATTTTCCTGCCTTCATTGCAATGAGAGATATCATTCGAAATAAATTTGAAAACAATCGATATCCTCTTTGATGGCTGACTCCTTGAAAATATGAGCCACCATTCTGTACTTGCGAATAGTAATAATCCTGACAAGCTCTGTGATCCAAATGCATCTTTCTCTAACGAAGTCAGAACCGAAATGATGCTACACAAAATTAGATGTAGTTTTACACTGTTCTTCGTCGGAAAGAAAGAACCAAGAGCGATTTGCTGCTCGTAAAAATAATACCATCTCCAGAACTACTTTTTAATTCGACTTCAATACAGTCAATAAAATTTTGGCGCCGAAGGAAATATAAGGGTCTTTGATAATTCAATACAATTTGGTCTTCTTTAGTTGACATCAGAGGAATGATACGAAGTAAAGTGCACTGGTATCCCCCACAAAATGAGATTCTATAATAAATTCTATACATAAATTTCTGTGATTCCTCCGTCTAATTCCAGTTGATAATCCGAAATATGAGTGCTACCGTATAATGTTCATCGCTTTAGTCCGAGGAGATCTCTTTGCTCATCTTGGAATATTACAAAAGATGCATTGGGAATATGAATTTTCACTTTCTTATTAGCTGGCTAGGCGTTTAAAAAAGCTGAACAACTGCTCTGCATTTTTATAAAATCCAACTTCTAGTTCTAAATGTTCCGTTTTTTTCACTTTCTCTGGCACTGTCAGTTTATCCGTAATGCTAACTCAAAAATATTCATTCAATATAGGTCTATCGACTTGTTGCAAGACATGCAGCAATTTCCCTGTTAACACAAAGTTTTTGTCAAACTCAACATACGCATAAAAATGGGTGCACATAATAATCTGAATTAAAGTTCGACGTTTTTTTGAAATGTTATTTGGAATTTATTCTCTTTAAAATCAAAAAGAAAATCTGCAGCTCTTCCAATCCCCGTCTGCCTTAGATTAAAATTTATATGCTGAAAAGGTTCATGATGCATATTTTCTATATCGGTATATTTATGATTGAACTTAGTGGTACGAATTATAAAATGCCTTTTTAGATTTCTTGCAATAATTTTCAGGAAATTGTCCTTTTCGTTTTTGATGCTTTTCAGAAAACAGAACTCTCCAAAGTTTTTATAATTCAGTCTTCTCTAGGTAAATTAAGCATGGTTAACAACCGGGGACATCTGTTGCTGTTAAATGCAGCTCGTAATTAGGAGCAATATGAACATTGATATTCTTGCGATCCAATGTAAAAGTGACAAAATGCCCACATTTTTCTTCAATAGTTTGGTTAATTTTCTCGATAACATCTTCGTCTGCCGTTCCATGCTTTATTTTCACTCTGATATCGTATTCTGCATAGTTCTTTTCAGCAATTGTTGTTTCTTCATATGTAATGGAATATTTATTGTTGAGGTTGCCGATGTTGAACCAAGTTCACGGGACAAAAATTCCTGATAAACCAACTTCCCACGCACCTGTTAATATTATCGGGAGCCATACCAATGTTGCGATGTTCGGTGTCATTATACGATTTCACAAGTAGCTGTAAGATATCTATATACTTATATGAATTTCTGAACGTAAAAACTCTGAACATTTTGTTTTTTAATGTTCTATTAAACCTCCCCACGACACTAGCCTTATGATCGCCTTCGGCAGAATAGTGATTGATATTATGCCTCCGAAATAAAGGTTTCACTTGAGAATTGAAAAATTCAAGGTCTTTGTCTGTTTGAAGGTGTTTCGGTTTTCCTTGCTGAAACAACTTTTCAAAGGCATTTTTCATAGCTCCTGCTGTTTTTTGCTTCAGAGGGATGACATATGCATATTTTGAAAACACATCGATAACAGTGAGTGAGTAGCTAAAACCATTGTTATGTCTTCCCAAATGCTTTAAGTCCACCAGATCACACTGCCACAACTCATTGATACCGTATGAAAGCGTTGCTCTTCAAGGAAATTTGTGTCGAACGCTTTTATGAAGGGACTAAGGGTGCTGTAATGATGAAAACAGTTTAGTTTTTTCATAAGGGACTTTGGTGATTTTTGATAATTTCTTTATTCCACCGAAGGATGCAGGGCTCGCAAAATCATGATATGCTGCTTTTAATACCCTTTCCATTTCCTTTTCGTGTTCTTCTTTCTCCCCCAAGGCGTGTCCGGCCATTCGAGCGGTGTGACTTTCGCGTAAGCCTTCTAGATTTCGCACTAGTTTCTGATTTCCAATCCAACGAGTTGGGATTTTTATCTCGTTGATAGCTTTCCAGAAAACTGAGAAGCCATGCGGTTTGAAACCATTTTTAACATTCCTCATCAAATATGAAAATAAGTCAAACACATTTGAATGTTTAATAGCTTGATTATCGGTAGTCAATTCACCCGAGTCATTCCAGGAATAGCTACGTGTTTTCAATTTTTCCACGATCGGCTGAATAAAATTTTGGAAATTTGCAGGCACAGAAAGAATGATATTGCGTACAATTGGATCTTCTGATAAATTTCTTTGCACCACTATTGATTATACTGATTTTTCTTTCGGAATTTCCTCTTCAATTGTCACACGTACTGGAGGCTTTGGTTCGCTCACAATATGTTGGTATTTGAGAATCAATTGGCTTAATAGTTTAGCTTTTGCATCATATGAATAACTTGACGCCTGTAAGAGATTTTCAATTTGACTTTCAATATCATGCAATCCTGCATCTGAGGTTTTAGAAAAGTACGTTGTCGCCAACTCTTCTGGAACAACAGCCATTGTGTTAGATGTTATATTCGATTTCCGATTGCTTTTCCAACAATGCCCGCTAGTGCTGTCAACACGGGGGCAATTCGCAACGGAAAAGCACCGCCAATTTTTTTTTTCTTTTTTGTTTGAACGATAATTTTTATTGCCCATTTTTCGAATGGCTTTCTTATATTTCCTTAGTCTCTGAACATCGACAACAAGGTTGTCTTCTAGAATATTTAAACAAATCTCGCAGAAAAGATGCAACTGAATCTTGTTGGCAGTACGTATAATTGCTTTTTTTGCGCTGACGATGCAGTGAGCAATAGTTTCAATAAATGATAAGGCCTCTTAACATTCTTCATTGTATCGGTACATAAATCCAATGGATTCCATTGGTATCAAGGAACACGCTTTCTCTGAGCCGATATATTTCGTCCGTACTCGGGTGCAGGCCCACAAACAAATAATTAAAATAACCTTGTGTGCTCTTTATGTAGAATCCATAAATGATACTGCTTTATTTCCGTTGAGTTGTTTAGCAAAGCACTGTATTTGCCCCTCGTCGCGGTTGTTTTTAAACAATATTATATACTGTGCATTCAGGCCTATATCTCGCGTCACTTTATTTCAAGGATATAGATTTTGCAAAATCAAAATAACACTGATTCTAGAATGATGCGCAGTGATAGTGAATAATTGTGAAACTTTCTCATCTAAAGAATGAAGAAAATCATCAAAAATGTAAAAGCATTCGCTTTCAAACTTTTCAGGTAAGCCTTCGACAAATTTAATTCCTTTTTCTTTGATGAACCAATTTTGGAATGCTTTATAACACCAAATAATGCCTTTGAGTTCGTAATCGTATGCTTTCTGTTCAATCATTTGTCGAATTAAAGTAGTTTTTCCCGATTGACTTGCTCCAACGCACGACACGAGGGATGTTTCAGTTTGAGCATTGTTTACAGTTGTTCCGAAACTCCTTTCCGGTCAGTTGCACTCCTAATATACTTGGTGTCTTGGTGTCACGAAGGCATCACAACTGGCGGAAATATTTTATCACTAAAGGGGACGGGGAATGTTGCAATAGGCAGATGGTGCAAAATGCTTTGTACCATACGATATGCATTACGCTCTGTAAGATTTTCTGAAAAAAAAAACTAATATTATTTGAAGGTAAATGAAATTTGTGTTTTTTATAAATTCTTTTAAGGTTTCTTTTGTGGGTAACCATTATTTAGGAATTTTTCAAGATGCCAAAATATGTCTATCTTGCTTAATATGTTCTTATACTTACCATTATTTCTTTTGTATCTAATAAAAAAATGAGAAAAATATTTTTAAGATGTCATTAATTTAAATAACATTTACACCATTTAAGTTATATATTTAATTATTTTTCCTATTTAAATACGAAATTATTATTTAAACCTTATGAGAATGAATATTTATTTTTGTGGGAGAATTATTTTTAAAACATTCATTTTTGATTGATAAAAGAGTTAATTAAAACTGTAAGTTTTGTTTAAATATTTTTAAGAGATTAATGCGTTTATAGCTTGATTTTCTTAAATCAATTAATTTAAAAAAGTAGCTTTAGAAGGGGCAAAAAACTAACTGAAATACAAAATTAACAAGATATTTTCGGAGTTTTTTAGAGTTAAAATTGTTTTGAATGCAATATTTTTATGATTAAAAAAATCATTTTTCTCGATAATTTACTATGCGAAATTTCTCAAAGTTTAAAATGTTTTAAACTGTCACGATTACGAATTAGAGAATTTGTTAAAACTCCCAGTAATTTTATTCCTCAAATTATTAATATTTTATCGGAACTGCAAATATTTTTCACTAAAGCTCTAATGCCAAATAATTTTTTAAACGATTAGAAAACTTTAATTAATCATTTAATTAATCCCCCATTCTTGAAAATGAAATTATTTCAGTAGTTGAGCATTGGTCAGTAAAATTTTGTTTTCTTGCTTTTGATTGAGTTTTTCTGACTGATTTAAGACGGCATTTTCATGTTTTTAAATTCCAAAGGATATGAATTTAAATTAGAAAAACAAATTTATAATTCAGTGGCAGATTAGTTCGAGAACTTAGCTCTTTCTGACAAAGATGTTTCTTTTAATATGTGTCTTTAAGATATCTGGCTACTTTCCAAGAAAATGTCTGAAAATTGGATTGTTTAAACTCTATTTCAAACTATGGTTTGTAGATGCATTGTCAATTAGAATACAAAATACTACAAATACAACAAAATTATTTGAAAAAATAATATATTTGGAGAAATGGGAAAATGTGTTGTAAATTTGAATGAAATTGAACCAAAATGGTTAACACTCTACATGAATTGGTAATGCAGCAATCTTATTTTTCTTTGTACACAAGTCTTAGAATATAATGGTGAAGGAAATGAACCAAAATCTAAGAAACATTTTGAGATGCAAAGAAGTGATGGGTAAAAATATACGTATGTATGCATTTTTTCAATAAATTCACAACTTAATTCTTCTAAAAACACTTATAAATGAAAAAGTATTTCATCAATAATAAAACTTTTGGTATAACATATAACACCAATAATAAAAACATATTGTTTTAAACATACGCTGAAATTTTTGTGTAAATACTTTAATTACTAATCCTAATTTAATCCTAAATCCTAATTTAATCCCAAAAGCTTCTGTTATTGCTGAAAGTACTCTTTTTTGGGCTCTATTTTAATTAAGGACTCCGACGACGTTCAAAGGAAAATTAAAAAAAATTATTTAAAATTAAGGTTTTTAGATGTATTGCCAATTATAATACAAAATACTATAAATACAACAAAATTGTTTGAAATTATTATATATTTTGAGAAATAGGAAAATGCGTGGTAAATTTTAATGAAAAATAAACTAAATGGTTAACACTATACACAAAATGGTAATGCAAAAATCCTTTTTTTTTTTTTTTTGTTCTTAAAGTTATAGAATTCACTGATGAATGAAATGAACCAAAATCGAAGAAACATTTGGAGATGCAAAGAAGTGATGGGTTAAAATATACGTATATATGCGGGTTTTTTTTTCATAAATTTGCAACTTAATTTTTTTAGAAACACCCATAAATGAAAGAGTACTTGACCCACAGTAAAACTTTTGGTTCATTTCATTTCCTATATTATTTAAAACACACGCTGAATTTTTTTATGTAAATTTTCACATTAAGTTTTGAGATATCATGTCAAAGATGAGGAAGTTTTATAAACTTTAAAGTTTTGAGAAAATGGGAGACAAATTTTAGCTCAAATATTTGCGCCCCTGGATGATAGATCAGTCCTTTCTTTTCCTACCAACGATAAACTGTTTTGGAAAGAGAAAAGTCTGATCTACAAGAAATAACAATGAAAAAATAATAATTCGCCTATGTGGCCAATAATTCGCCAATTAATTATTTTTAGCACTTTTAGAATTCGAGATCACTCAATAACTTTCTTTAAATAATAATCACATGAATTTGGCTGAATTAGGCCAATTCGCATAGGAAGTCTGGAAAACGTAGCCTTTACTACTTTTATTTATTATAAAATAATGCTAAAAATATAGGTGCTGTTTACCATTCATTTTAGGGAATTTAATGTAATCATCGTGATTTTCGACTTTCAAACTGAAAAGTTTTTAATAATAAATCCCTGTCGTAACCATTCGCTCTCCCTAATGCAAATTAAATGAAAACTCTGAAAACTCTGAAATCTAATAATGTCTCATTTCAATTTACTTTGACTTCCTAGGAAAAACTGTTTTCGAATTCTCCTTAATATTGAAGATTCATTATTCGGTGAGTTTAAAGTGTCAACTTTACTCTCGAAAGAATGAAGCCTTTCTTCAATATTCGAAATGTTTTCATGCTCAAATTGCTTTATGTACGATAAATAAGGGACACTGAAATTTATATGAAGGTATCCTATTTCGTCAAAACATTGGTTATTGACCGCATGGCGACTTTTTTTCAGTTTTTACTTCTGTAGAACTTTCCAAAAAACTTTTGTAGGAAAACCTTTGTAGGAACTTAATCTTTTGTAGGAAAAGGAAGGACTCACCTATCCTCAGGGGTCACATATTTTTCAACTAAAATTTGTTTTTAATTTCAAATTTCTCAAACCTATAATTTTCATAAAAATTCTCCACCACTAACATGATATCTCAAAAACGAGTAGAGATATTTACATAAATATTTCAGCGTGTGCTTTCAATAATAAGGGCAATTATATGAACCAAAAGCTTTATTGCTGGTGACATACTTTTTCACTTATAGGTGTTTTTAGTGAAATCAAGTTAAGAATTTATGGGAAAAACGCATATATACTTATATTTTTACCCTTAACTTCTTTGCATCTCAAAGTGTTTCTTAGATTTTGGTTCATTTCATTCACCATTCTATTCTCTAACTTGTGTGCAAAGAATTATAGGATTGCTGCATTACCGTTTTGTGTAGAGTATCAACCGTTTTGGTTCAATTTCTTTAAAATTGAATGAAAATTTTCTAATTTCTTAAAATATATGATATTTTTGAACAATTTTTTGTATTCATAGTATTTATAATAGACAATACAACTAAAAATCATTAATAGTTTCTAAAAAATCCAATTTTTCACAACTTGTCCTTCGAACGTAGTCGGATACCTTAAATTTAAGGTTTTGTAATTTCATTCTCTGCTACATTTATTGATAAGCTATTGATTGATTCCTATTCCGTTTACAGCTCTTTTTTCTCATTTCAGATAATATGCCTTGACAATATACCACTTCAGATAATATACCTAGTGCCATAAAAAAAAAACTATCGATCCAATTGTGCATAGATTTCAAAGTTGAAAATACAAATATAGGACCCAAATCCAGTTTATAAATAATTATTATTGTACTAAGAACGATGAAGAAAGAAATTTTCCAACTACAAGATGCAATCATAAAATTAAATGAGCATTTGTTAATGAAAGGGGAAAAAATCAAAATTCTTGCAAAACATGCTTGGAATTCAGAAAGCAAAACAATCTCAGTTTCAAAAGCTTGAGTATAACATAACGCCATCTTGCGCCCCCTGTGCCTATAACATTAAGTTATCTAACTGGTTAGAAGGGCACAAAATGGAAGGGGGGAAAAGGAAGAAGGAGATAAAAAATAAAGAAAGATAGAGACGAAAAACCATCCAGGTATCTCCAGAGAGAATCCCATTGGTGTCGAATCTTACTCGACTACATTCAGTTTTTGGGTGAGGTAATAATTACATGGGGGGAACAAAAATAAGTTACACTTTTGAAGTTATATTTTCGGCTGATTACGATTGGCAATTTGGTCTCAGCTAAGACTCATGCACAGTTGAAATATTTCGGCAATAACAACCATTTTGGATAATTTTTAGAAAATTAAAGGGGAAATTTTTTCAATCCTCTAAAATAATTTTCCAAAATTATAAAATCCAATATTTGCTCTTCCTGAAAAATTTAGAGAAGTAAAAGCAAAAAGAACGAATAAATCATTTTTTTAAAATTAATTTTTTAGATAAATACTACTATAAAAAATACTGAGAATTAATTTATGAATGAAAACGCTTTATTATGAATGAAATGAGAAATAAAGTGAAAAAAAACTTTTATGAATCATTTTTACGAAAAATTTTCTTAAAACATCTTGAAGACTTACAGGGTGATCAGCGAATAAGCCCTGATTTCAAAATTAAATATCTCTACAACATAGAATTATCCGGTGAACTGTACGTTTATTAGCAAAATTGTAAAAATTCTGTACAAAAGTTTAGAAAATTTAGTTACAAAGCAGATAGATGGAGCTCTTATCACAATGCCCATGGACGCTTTCAGTGTGACGTCAAAAATAAAAAATGACTCCCGATCTGACTCCTTGTGACTTCTTTCTCTGGGGAGCATTGAAAGACACTGTCTATAGAAACAATCCCGCCACTCAAGATGAGTTTGAATCGTTGATTGGTGTTGCATGCCTTTTCATTTCCGTTGAGACATTGCAAGACGTGACGTCAAATTTCATTGTTCGATTACGCCAATTGTTCCAAACGGTGAGCATTTTGAAAAAATTGCATTGTGATTGCAAAGACCGCATCACTTTATTATTTTTTAAAGACTCCTTTCAGAGAAAGAGTTTTCAGCACAGAATACCATTTGTTAACGATTTTTGTAACTAAATTTTCTAACCTTTGTACACTATTTTCACAGTTTTGCTAATAAACGTACATACCGCATAAATCTATTGCACTTTTTATAGGGATGTTTAATTTTGAAATTAGGGCTTATAAGCTGATGACCCTGTACATGAACCTTTTGAAAAAAGTTTTGGAATAAGTCTTGGTATTGGGTATAAATAGTGATAAATGTTTGCTAGTTGCAATTATAAAATAAATATAACTTGCTTGACTTAAAAAAAGCAATGGGAAGAAGAAAGAGAAAGAAAACCCTGATAGAAATAGTTAAACTTCTGAAAGTACAACAGATTAAGGGATTTACCATGAAAGGAATAAAAGATTCTTTAGCTGAAGTTCATCTAAAATCAAGTAAAAGAAAACATTGCTTTTCTTTGCAAAATTCTTGGGAAAATGCGTTGACGTTTTCTAATGGTGGAAAGTAAAGATAAGAAAGGTTTCTATGCGTCTTCATAATCCTACTGAGCGCTCACAAAGGAGAGAGAGTATACTTAAAGTCTTGCCATGTCTCTTTGGAAAGGTTAGGTTTGTTCGAGACGTAGTTTTCAGATAACTTTGTAACATTACCTTTTTTTCAATTTGTTAATTTTTGTCAGATATTTTTGAAGAATTCATACTTTTTTCCCATTTTGTAGTAGAATGCTAAAGAGACAAAAAGTTGCTTGAATCTCATAATTTGTGGTTAATTTACTAGTTATAAAAACTTATCTAAATAATATACAATATTTTCTGTTAATAAATTTCGGATTAAGGTACTAAATTCTAAATTCGTTTGTCTCTCTTACTTTATTCTAAAAGGATGAATGTATTTTGAACTTGCTATTGCGCATCTTGATTTAAAGTGAATCACTTGACATCTAACATATAAGTTATATACAGTATCTGGAACCTTTTAGGACTAAAGCCAAACCATTAAGGATTAAGTCTCTCATATTTAGTACTAAATGATTCGAATTTAAAATATAGTCATATAAAAGACATATTATAATCCAGAAACGGGATTTTGTACAATTACGGATTGAAAAGGAAAAGTGATTTTAATCAAAAAGATGTTGAAGATTTTCTACATTCTCAAGATATTTTTATTAAACATAAACCTGTTACTCTTCAATTCAAATTTTATTGATACTTTTATTATTTTACAAACCTTTTAACAAATGAAGATATTTATTATTTAATATCGGTGGATATATTTAGGAACATTGCTTGATTTATACAAATTCAAAAAGAAACAAGGATAAAAATCACTAAAGCAATTAAAAAGATAGTTCGAGGAATAATTTCAAAAAAAAATTCAAGCTGATAGAGAAATTGAATTCAATTATAAAATTTCCCAATAGTCATTTTTAAATAATTATAACGCTAAATTGCTATAGGAACTGAAAAAATTAAATATTCAGTCGTAGAACAATTTCATCGTTCAATTAATAACAAATATAGAAAAGGTTTATTTAGTAGTAAGGCAAAAGGACATTTAAATGCACTGGATAAATTACCTAGAAATTAGCAATTCTTATCGTAGAGATGTAAAAAGGACACCTATTGAGGCAAACCAAGAAAAAAATGAATCTTTGGTAAATAAAAACTTATTGCATGAAAAAGTGGTAAGAAAACCAAACTTTACACTGAAAGTCTTTTTTTTAAAAAATTAGTGATATTGTTAGAAAATCAAAATATAAAATCGCATTCATTCCAGGGAGGTTATGATCCCAAAATAATAAGTGTTTATCATTTTGGGAGCATTGCAAATAGATCCAATCAATTATGGAAACAAATATCTGAGAAAAAAATAAATGATACTTTTTATAAAAAAGAAATGGTCAAATTTCACTGGTTAGACCACTCCAGCATGAATTTATATTATAATTGCGTAAATTGTGAGTTTAATTTATAGATAACAAATGAAATAGCAGTCATTATAAAATCTGGACTTTTTCTCTAATATTAGTTTTGAAGTAAGTAATCATTTAATTGTTTGATTTAGTTATTATAGCAACTCCGTCTTTGCGCTCTCATTGTATAATAAGGGTATTTAGCTTCATTCTTACTTTTCTCTATCGAGTAAATACAGTTTTTTTTTTAAAGTAACTTGCTTGGAATTATATATTCGATTAGAAGGGGCTTAAACAGTTTATATTTTTTTCTTCCTGTTAAAGACTTTTTTGTCTTAACTCTTTCATATAATTTTTAATTTTATTTGCTTTTAAAGAAATTAAATTTATTAATATAAAAATCCAAATTGCAATGCTAATAATAAGTTATTTTGTAACGTACGTACCTCGAGTGATTTTGTTGTGAAATCCATGTTTATTTCTTTCCATTGTGTGCACATCCGGCTGACGTCCGAGCTCTCACTTTTTCAGTTATGAAAAATCTAATGAGGATAAAGATTCTTCGTTTCTAACACAATTTATAAATATCTTACTAATATCTTTCCATGACTTATTTGCGTTAAAATATCATGTATTTTTATCCCTCACGAGCTTAAAATCTCCAAGTAAATCAAAATAGAATTTACCTTTGATTTGTTGATAGGAAACATTTTAAATAGAAGCTTCCATTTTCTTGTATTAAATAGTAAACCCCTTTTATTCAATGCTTTGAGCTTCATACATGATAATGCATCAGAAGTCAAATTATCAAATCAGAAGTCAAAAATCTTGAAACTATATCTGATTGACTTATTTTAACTAATATTGTACATTAATTTGTACTTATTCTCGAGGCTCGTATATCAACCCTGATGATAGATAACATAGTAATGTAGGTATTTTAATGTGGAAAAGGACCGAAACCAATTTATTAATTCAACTCTGAACCAAGAACTCTGTGACTGAAAGATGTTTGGCTTTTATACCAGCAAGAAAAGTTTCAGAATACTTTTCTGGAGACAGTAAGAAATGCCCAGGGCATTTATCTGGTAAAATAAAAAAAAAGGTCCAGAATCTTCTGGAATGCAACATGAAGGAGATACAAAAATCAAGGAATTAAAAAAATATTTAAACAAAGACTATTGTGAGGACTATGGAGAGTCGACTGCTTTTTTTCAATGTGGCAGTATATTGTTTAAAGGAGATTTTTTTATTTGTAATATATTTTTCACTTTATATTCATTTCACATGTGATATATTTCTCAGTTCTTAAGAAATTCATGTTCCAGGAACACCGATTTTCTTCCACGAGAGTCCCCCGAAGAAGGTAACAGAAACGTCATCTCGGGGCGATATCAATTATCATATCGATATTTAACATTAAACACCACACCACACCTCCGTTTCTAGAGCTCAAGTGGTTCTTTTCCGGTTTGGTATAAATGTATGTGGACTTTATTTTTAAAATTGTTTATAACAATTAACGGGGAAAATGCAGACAAATGATAAAATACATATAAATACAACATAACAAGAACTGATAAATGTTAGAATAAATAATATCTTGAGTACAATAACACTGGATGAACTAACATTGTAATGAACAGTATGAATGCAAAAATAAAGAGTATAAATATTATTTACTTACGGGGGTGGGATGGAAAACAATTTATGAATAAAATACGAGTTGTCTTAAATGGTGTCCTAAGAAAATAATAGAGTTAATTCAATGGCATCAGCTCTTCCTAATCAATTAGGAATCTAATCATGTCTACTGCTTTTGGAAGATGGATTATTAAGGACTCTTTAGTACCAAAGACTTTCTAGTGATGATGAGGGTTTTCTGAGGTGACATGAGATAATAAAAAGGCAAGATGTAGCAAAGTGAATGGGATTGCCGACTTCTCTACAAGAGTCATCTTCTGATAAATGGAAACGGCGAAGAAAAGACGGGAATGGACCATGTCCTGTAACAAACAGGATTTCTTCACGAGCCCAGGAGATTTTCACTGTTGCAATTTCACTGTTTTGATGACTTTATAAATAGAACGACCCGTATTTGCATTATCCCAAAGATTTTGACATTTTCTTATAAACATTTTCTGTAGATGCTGTTTAAGATAACACCGGGGTTTTGAAGCTTCTATTGGAGCACCTTCGATAATTGCTGCTTTTGCAAGAATATCAGTTTCATTACCCCGATAACCAGCATGGGCTTTGATCAATCTTAAGAGGATATTTGGGTTTTGGAAGAGAAAGAACTGAATGTCATGGACAAGTTGATGAGGAGAATGGGGATCGTGTACTGCCGTGGCCTCCGAGAGATAAGGCCTACTGGCTCTGTCTCTCGTTCCTGCATGAGTCAGCCAGTTTAAAATCCTCAGTCTGCACGTTTTATATGCGATGAAAACATCGACTGGCGTATATAAACGATTTTCCCCCCTCATTTTTATACTTATTTCTTAATCCAAGATGGTGTGATATTGAAATAAATGAGATGCAAAACCAAGTTTTGGAGACAAATTATTGAAGGTAAGTGTATTTCTTTTATTATTCTCAATACGCACTTAAAATATGATTGAATCTGTTGTTGTTAAGCCTATTTGTTTGTCATGTTCTGTTTAACAACAAATTATGTTTGTGATTTATTTTTTCCATATTATTTTTTCTGTAGTTTTGATTAAGAATGAACTTAATGAAATAAGAATAAATAGCTACTCTCTATTTATACAAATTCCTTATATCTTAGAGTCAAAAATCAAATCGATTTTTTTATACTATCTTTTGCTTATTTATGATAGTCCTGTCAAGGCTCATAATTATTCGATTGCTATTAATTTATTCATAATTTTGGAAAGAAAATTCTACCTAAATAAGCTCTTTTAAAAAAATTTCATATATGAATCTAAAGCTTACCTTTTGATTATTTAGTTACATAAAATTTACAAAGTTCCATCTATTATTTCTTAAGTCTTTTTAATCATGACAAAGTTTTATATTTAAAAATACAATGTGAATTAATATCCCTCTGAATATCTATAAACAAAGAAATTTTAAAATTTTATTTGAAATTCTGTTGTAGCTAAACCATTTACTTTTTAGTAAGTAAACTTTACCTTCTTTTGTTTCCCTTTTAAAATGCCAGGCAAATGCTCAGTTCCAGCCTGTCGTGGAAATTATGATAAAGAAAATAAAGTCTCTGTTTTTGGATTTCCCGCTGATGAGACTTTAAGAGAGAAATGGTTGCATGCAATTACAGGAAAATTTTTTACCATTTCAAAGAATTCTAAGGTTAGCAAATATTAGCACTGATAATTAATACGTTTCCATATTTTGAAATAGTTCCAATTATTTTTAGATGTAAAGTTTATAATTTGTGTTAGTTACAGTCATAATTTTTGTAAAAAAAAAATTTAATGTCATTCTGATGAATAAAAATTGATTTAAAATGCATTAATTTTAGTTGAATTTTAGTTTCATTATTTTGTTAATATAAAATATAGGCCATTAATTAATTTAAATAGATTTAGAATAGGTTGATTTATATTTTTTTAAAAATAAAGCATGAAAATAACTGATATTTAAGCAGTAGTTTAAAATAATTTTAGAACTCAGTAAAAAATTATCTTGATTTGTAGGTTTATAAATATAAAAAGGTATTCCACCTTATAGAGAATTTTTTTTTGTTTTTTCTATCCTTATTTTTAAGGTATGTGAAAGACATTTTAAAGATGGTGAAGTGCTTTATAGAACTAGTTTCTATAATGAAAGCACTGGGGAAACATTATCTGCTCATCTGAAGAAGCCCAAGCTAAAAGAAAATTCTGTGCCAAGTATTTTTCCTGGCTGCCCAACATATTTGTCGTCATCAAAATCCTCAATTCGAGAAAGTCCATCAAAAAAGAGGCAAAGATTAGAGCAACTCCATATTGAACATTCCATAATTGAAAGCTTAAATTCTAAGCGGAACTATGACAACAAGACTGCATTCACCAATTTTGATGAATTAAAAAAATGTATGAAAGATCATACCCTTTCATCCCTTTGAACTTTTATTGAAAAGAAGGAAACCATGTTATTTATCCACCTATATGTTAAGGATGGCATTCCTTCCATTGGCTCAATAATCATAAAAATGGCCACTATTTTTACTATCCAGATTTTCCTTCCTTAAAAAATATTTGTACTGCCTCTTTAAGAACGATTTAGAGTGTACCAACTTTACGATTTAGAGTGTACCAACTTTACGATTTAGAGTGTACCAACTTGTTAAAGTTTGGTTTTGGTTTAACACGTAAAGCTCTGTGGCCAACCTCTTTGGAAAGGCAAAATGTAAATTTAGTCTTAAAGCTTTTTTATGCAAATGTTGCTCATGCCTTGAATGAGCTTTGAGAAAAACACCATCTTGAAAGCTATGAGCAAACATCTAAATTCATAGATATAATTTGTATTTGGTGGGATATTGTAAATGTGAAGACTCCCAACAAAGGAAAGGTAAAGCGTAATCCCATGTGTGTGCCTATAACAAATTCTCCATTTGATGAACGATTAACCTTTTTGAAACAGCTTGTTAAATGGGTAAGCACATGGGAAATGCTTGATTCAAATAATGGAAGACTTTCCAATAAAAAATTTCTTACCCTTCATCATACCACCCAAGCTTTCATAGAAATAGCAGATTATTGTACCAAGACATTAAAAAAGAAATATCTTCTATTAGGTAAAATCCAAACTGATAAGCTAGAATCTAGATTTGGACAGTATAGAAGCATGGTTGGAGATCAGTATCACATTTCTGTAAGACAAATATACGAGACTGAAAATAAACTAAGATTAACCCACGAATTGAAAATTGCCTCTCATAATAAAGGTAATATAACTATTAACATATTTGACGACAATGATCAGAATAATGACGATGGAAAAGAACCCATTAATTTAATTTTTTTACATATCTGTAGAAAAATCTAACATAAATAAAATAAAAGATACCTTGCCCATAATAGCATATTTAGCTGGTTACTGTTCTCGTGCTGCTTTAAGAAAAACTAAGTGTTTACATTGCCACTAAAAATTGACAACAGATGAAAATTCCATTCCTCCTAATTTTAAACTAATAGATGTAAAAGATAGGGGTGGGTTATTATATCCTAGTACAGTAGTATTTAATGCTGTTATCCACACATATATTGTTGTTCAAAAATTAATTAGTGAAAAATAGGAAAATAAATTTATTGAAGTTCCTAATCAACGAAATTTGGTCATTTATCTTGTAGAAAATATTTTAATAACTAAAGATATGTTTCTTTCTTCAGATGTCTGTGCAGATGAGCATGAAATAGTACCTTTGTTTGCTGTAATTCTGAGGTCAGCTACAAACAGTTCATTAAATAATTATTGTAAGTGAAAAATGATGAAGTGAAAGGTAAATCCAATAAAACAACTAAGAATAAAAGAAAACTCGAAACTTTTTCTAAAACTTCTTCCACAGATAAATAAATAAGCAAGCTAGTAAATAAAATTTATCATTTGGAAGGGTGGGAAATACTTGTTATAATAGAAGTATAGAAAGGGAAGAAAAAAAGGTTTTGAAGGAATAAAGTGAAAATTATTTTTAAAATTAATTTATATATAGAGATTTATATACTGCATAAAAATAATTGTTTTCAAATCACATCATAATAGTATTTCTATTTTGTATATATATGAGTTATGAATAATTGTTTTGTTTTTTCTTGCTATTGGCTATGGTGAAATAAATAAATGCCCATTAATATGCGTCTTCATCTGGTTCATATTTCATAATTTCTTAAAAATATCACAATTTTAATTGTCATTTTTATTTTGTTATAAATTATACTTAAAGTGATATTTCTATTTTTTATATGTGTGTTCTAAATAATTGTATTTTTTTTACATTATATAAAAGTAATTGTTTTTTTAATTGCATTTTAATAGTATTTGTATAAGTTCTGAATAATTGTATTGTTTCTTTCTTGCTATTGGTTATGATGAAATAAATAAATGCCCATTAATATGCGTCTTCATCTGGTTCACGATTTATAATTTCTTAATTTTTTCATAGTTATTAACTTAACTATATTATTTTTATACAAATACTGCTTGTAGATTTGCTAAATTTTTAAAGAACAATTCTAAAAGGAAAAAAAAAAAAAATGAAATTCAATATTTATGTAGCAGAAAAAAAAACGAATGACTAATCCCATTATGTTACTTATTATGTCTTTTTTGGTTTTACTGAATTTTTATTGTCTATGTAAATCTTTTACTGTTGCTTTTTGTCTTTTAAAAAATAAAATTCATGATATTTAAAAAGTCATATTTAAAAGAAAATTTAATGCATACATCTATTTTACACAAAGATTAAATAATTCGTAAATTAGCAATTATTCCCCTATTTAATAATTGGTAAATGTTTTTTTTAATAATGAAAGCTGTCTAGAAAATATGATGTTCAATATCGGAAATTCTCAAACTGCTATTGTAATTATTTAAAAGCCACTTTTTTAATACAAAGTAATATTATTTTAATTAGTATCCATGCGATTATTTGATAATTTAGGGAATTGACGAGAGCGCTTAACATCTCATGTTACGCGTTATGTTAATCTCCGTCCTTGTCCTAGCTTCCCCCAACAGTGATGACTCATTCCAACAGCCAGCAGGCCGTATCTCTCTCGGAGGCCATGGTACTGCTAGCAAACTTGAAAGATTGAGTAAGGATAGACCATGGTTCTCCCTACACAGGGCGATATTTTGCCAAATATTGCATCCGGGTTCGAAGGTTGCCCCCAGAGAGGATTGAGCGGTAGGGTCAAATAAGAACAAGGGACGGCGAGAGAAGGTCGTGTGGTTCGCCACAAATGAACGGACTTCATTTTAGCGGCATGCTTTTTTTAAAAAATTCGTATTTGTGAATATATAACAAATATAATTATCCAGAATAGAATTGTTTCCTGTTATTATTTCTAAATAATCAACAATATTGAAATGAAAGAATAACAAGATCGATTTAGATTAAAAAATTACCACACAGGCGAAGGATTAATTACGCACCAGTCATTTGAAATAGAGGATAGGGAAACACGTTAAATATGAGCGTCATTAAAGTCATCATTTTACTGACTATATGTACAGATTTTTATCAACTCGTTTCGAAAATCTTTAAATTAGAAGCTTTTTCTACAAACTTTTCCTACCTCCTCACGATTACACAAAATGCAGTTGGACACGAGGATTTGTGAAAAGTACTATCCTCTCCAACAAATCGAAGGAAATGCTTATTTCACAGGAGCGCCCTATCAGTGTGGTTATGGGATATTTGGGGATTTGAGGCGTTTCCTAACTCCTCGAGTAATAAGAGCAGGAAAATATTTGCGCGAACAGTTACTGAAAACAAGTAAGAGTGTTCTAACAGATGTAAAAGAGGGGGCATCGATTAAGAAAAACCTCAAGTTGAATTACAGACGATTCCTTTCAAACGCTTCAGCATGGAAAGGGTAGAAAAAGAAAACGCTCATTGAAAAAAAAAACACAATGGAGAGGTAAAACTCGACCTAGTAAAAAGCGAAAAGAAACCGGTAACATTTTCTCATGAAGGAAAACACTGCCTGCCTAAAGAGTGAGTTGGATTTATTATTGAACGTTCCTGTTCAACTTGCAATTGATTTATGGAGATTCAACCTGTTGCTTCTCTATCGGAAAGTTCACCTATAGAATTTTTTATTAGTGGAAATGGAGATCAATATCTTGATTTAGCACATCCAATCTTATATATTTGCGAATTAAAGTCATCAAGAAAAACGGTGGAAATCTTAAAAAAAAAGATGATGATGCCCCAATAAATAATATTTTAAACAATCTCTTCTCAGAATTAAATGTATTTTAAAACGATCGTCAAGTTTCTAATCAAGTGAATTTTTCTTATCTTGCCTTTTTAGATGCTTTATTATTTTCATCAATATCTGCTCAAGAAACAGGGTTAACCTCTACCTTATACTACAAAGTCCTTTCAGAAGAATTCAATACAATGGGCCTAAATTCAGCAATTTAGGTTAGACAACGCCAAAAGTTAGCAGCAGAATCGAAAGCACCATATCTAATAGGCGTTCTCCATTTATATATTGAAAGTCAACCGTGGTTGCTACCGAATGGTGTAGATGGGAGAATTCGATTACTCAAAAAAAAGTCAGATTTTGTTTTAATGTCTAACAATCCTGACTGTAAAATTGTTTTACACTCAGCAAGTCTTTTTGTTCGAAAAGTGAATGTTATGCCTTCGATAACTATCACTCAAGAAAAAGAGCTAGAACGTGGCTCAATGAAATTATCAATAAGACGTGTTGATGTTCGAACATTTTTCTTAGCAAATGGCTTCCAAAGTATTACAATATATAATGCTTTTATTGGTCCTCTTTCCTACCTGAATTATTTGTGGAATTGTGGCAAATGATGCTTTAAACGAAAATCTTGTAAAAAATCTTATCAATTTTTCGCATTACTCTTTGAGTTATCTAAGTATATCGAACGGAAATGAAATGTCTCCAGTAAAGCCATACAATCCTGATGATACAATCAGAATCATATGCCCGTAGCTACTTCAGTCTTTTCACGCACTTAAATCGTTATGACCATTTTCAAAATATCAACATAAAGTATATAGAATTTAAAAGTGGTTATGCATTACATTTAACACCTGATTTCGCATCTAACGAGTTACATCCTGGTGTTAATAAAAGCTGAAACATTTCAATTGGCCTCGAATTCATAGAAGCACTCTCAGAGACTGTGACTTTGGTAGATTATTCAGAATTCCGAAACACTAGAGAAATTGATAGATCACGAAGCGTGTTTATGGACTGCTGAAAATGGATGCCATAACAATTAATTTGTCGTTTAGCATGCAGTGACCTATGATAAAACGAAAATTTCGTGGTGTATATGCATCTGATTCTTTACCTTTAGTAAAAAGTAATTTTTCTCCATTCGTTATTAAGTTAGATGCTAAAACTCTACCAAGGAGCCATTGGGTTTGTGCATATTTCAGAGGTGGAATAGTTTATTATTTTGATAGTAACGGCATTCCACCAGTTCAGAAGCATATCGTTGAAATCTTAAAGAGAAACGGTAACACGATTCCTTTCGACAAAATATGTTTCCAAGACGTTAATATTGCATGCGGTCATTTCTGTTTATATTTCCTCTATATATTTTCAAGACACATGTCTCTGAATTCACTAAGCTTTCAAAATAAGCAGAAAAACGAAATGGTTGTGAAACGTTTTGTACAGTAAAAACTAAAACTACACCCATGTTGTCATCTATTGCACTATTCCTAAAAATTAAAACATATGAACCATATGAATAAATTAAGTCTCAGATGTCAAAAAATAAAATAATAAAAATTTACAATACCATGCTATAAAATTTACTTGAAACTCTAGTTTCCTCAGTGTATTACTAGACTCAAAATCTTGCGAACTCTATATTGGGTTGAGTTTTCCAAAAACATAACTCTCACAGAGGAGGTTATGATATCATTGCAAAATGAATAGTTTTCTTTTTTTTTTTTTTTAAATCTAAGAATCAAAAACTTTCCGAAGAGTTTATGGAAGAGTTCAGAGAAAAACTTGACTTTGACAAACTATGTAGGTACTAGGAGTTATTGGATTCTTTTCCCAGACGATGTTTGGAAAGAGGCGATCCAATAAACTTAGCAATAATTTCGGAATTCTAATCTCTATCTACAAAGTTTATGCTCGACTTCAAGAGAGATCTGGACTGGAAACAAATCTCGCAATTTCAAGTTTGGACTCAAAGATTTATTTTTGATCATAATGATCTTTTGAATATGAGTTTGGTGTTGAGGCATCAATATCACAGCGAAAATACCATTCGACTCTTGAGGACTGGGATATGCTCTTGAAATATATATCCATTCTCGGCTCACTGCTTCCCCAACATATTGACAAAATTACTCAATGCGATTCTTTGGTATTGTCACAATTACACGAAGGCGTGATTAATCACACATTTAGAAAAATAGTTCCGATATATCTCCAGAAAATATATTCAAAAGCTTGAAAGAAAATCTATCCAGAAATGAAAAAAAAAATACTTCCTTAAAGAATATGCCATAATATGAGAAAAGGTATGAAAACTACGTACCTTTTCAATTCAGAAGAGCTTGAGCCATGGAGAAATACGGATATAAGATTTGTGACGTCTGCTCTGTTCAAAAATATGCATAAATTCATTCTGTATTATTTAACTCTTTAGTGGAATGTATAAAATACTTTATTTCATAACAATCGCTAGATTTTTCAAAAAAAAACAACAAAAAAAAACGTTATTTATTTCCAAGTGGCAAATAATTCTGAAATTGTTTACAACACTCACAGAGGCAATACTTCAGGTCAGTTTGGAATTGATCTATTACATCAAGCAGATCCAAATGGAAAATTCAAAGTAGATTCAACAGGAAAGAATATTTTCGACACAGTTTAGGAATGCTTAGAGATAGCAAAAGAATATTAATATAAATAATATTCTTGTTCAATTTTCTACCATTAAATTTAATATAATTTTTTAACGCAACAGGAACTTTTTAAACAATACTGATTGTTTAGAACTTATAATTGCAATCCATACATATCAATTTCTTAAAATGTAAGCACTTAAATATTTGTGGCATACAGAAACTAATATTTTTTTCTTAAGTTTAACTAACTCTTTTTATATTAAAGGCTAAAATTATATTTTTACCTTATATACGTCTCTTTCTTTTCTTTAGAGATGGAAAGAATGCTGAAAAACAAGAAAATGAAGAACAAAGAATATGGAGCTGAGAAGAGTTAGAAGAAATCACAGATGGTATCCTTATTGGGTGAGTCTTCCGCATCATCTTTCTACCCTCCACCAACTGAGCCGAAATTCGATGTGGATCAGTCAAAAGATGGTAATTTTTCTTCTTCTATGTCCAAGTTCTCCGTTCATCTTGGTCCCGGTCACATCTTAACGGTGAAAGAATACCAGAGTAGTAAATGCTGTGCCTCTCAAGAGAAACCAATGGGCGTATAATTAACAGATCCAACTCGCCAGCTAGCTTGAAGGATAACCTAAGAGAAGCCATCAAATTAGTTACAGACCATGCATCAAAGTACAACTGAGATTCAAACTGTCATAAAATATAAGTGTTTTAAGCTATCAAATTCTGAAATAACGTGTTTTACTCAAAGAAACATGCGTTCAGAAACTTTTTTGAAAGCTATCAAAAAGATTTGCTTGTATATTTAGATCCATTAGCTGCTCTTTTAGATAATGAAACAGATATTTTTGAGATTCTTTCTGGTTCTAATTTTTCTCATCGATTACGTTTGTTATATGCATAGAAATAATTTTTCTTAAAATTTGATAATAATGATAACATTAAACAGCAATTTTTTCTATTTTTCCTCTTTTTGTCAGAGATCACTTTCGAATTTAGATTTAGGTAACAATATATTGGAAGCATTTGAAAAAATATCCTCATCTATTGAAACTTTCATTAAATTTGGCAGCGGCTGAAATAATATCAAATTTATTGATGTTCGTATTGAATAGTACGATCTGTTAAACGGTGGGTGTTTTAAACCACTCCCAAAATGTCTTAAATTTAAAAAAAAAAAACATTTTAAATATAAATAACTGTGATGATAAATGATTTCTGTACTGTGCAACTGCTAGATTATTTCCAGAAAACACAACACAGCACAGCATCCTGCTTCTTACAGAAAGTATCTAAAATATTTAAAATTTTCCTGCTTAAAATGTCCTGTGGCACTTAATCAAATATAAATGTTTGAAGAAAAAGATATTATTAGCATTAAGGCTTATGGGTTTGAGGAAAATATATTTCCAATTTATTTAACTAAAAGAAATTTAAGAAAGGAAGTTGACTTATATAAAGAGCATTGATTTTTAATTACAAATATTAACAAACTATTCCATGAAAAAAGTAGTAGCAGTTTTTGCTGCAAGAACTGCTTATTGAGTTTTAGAGGAAAAGAAACTCTCCAATCCTACCAAATGTTCTGTTTGTTGAACAAACCTCAGAAATTAGGAATGCCGTCTTTAAATAATAACACTCTAAAATTAAACTCCGATCAAAAGCTGTTCAAAGATCCCTTTTGCCATTATGCAGACTTTGAATGTTTTACAACGCAAATACATACTTCTTTACCAAAAAAAGATAGAAGTTTTAGCTTCAGAACTCAAACACATGAGCAAATTTGCTATGCACTTTTCACCATTGATGAAAACAGCAAAATTGTTTTTCACAATTATTATAATGGAGCAGACTGGGTTAAAAAAATTTGGAATGTCTAAAATACCTTGAAAACGTGGTTTTAAAGTTTATGGAGAAAAATATTTCCCTTCCGAATTCAAATTCAATACAACCTAAAAAATGTCACTTATCTCTTATAAAGGATTTTAAAGCAACTGACTTAATTGTCCGTAACCAGTGTCATTATTCTGGAAAATTTTTAGGTTTCACACACAGTGTGTACGATGTAACTTAAATCATAAATATTTCTATTTAATACCAGTTGTCTTATATAATTTTACTAATTACGACTGCCCTTTAAGTTTCAAAAAAATTTCACCGTGATTCGGAAAAAAGACTAAAGTTATACCAATAAACAGAGAAAAATGTGCAACTTTCACTATAAGAAATTTAAAGTTTCTAGATAGTTATCTTTTTCTGATTTCATCTCTTTTCTAAACTAACAAATAATTTAAAAGAATCAAATCATAGTTTCCCAATTTTTAGAAAATACTTTAATAGGATAAAGCATGCTTATCTTTTGCTAAGAAAAGGGGGTTTTTCCATATGATTACTTCAATAATATTGAAGTTTTAGTCGAGACAAAGCTCCCCCCCCCAAACACTACTTTTATAATAATTTAAATGGAGAAGATATATCAGACGAGGATTATTTTCATGCTCTAAATGTATGGAAGAAATTCAAATGTTGCATGTTTAGATATTACCTTAAACTGTATTTATATGTGGATTGTTTGTTATTAGCAGATATCTTCAACAACTTTAAAGATATAGCTTATCGTATCATTCACTTAGAAGTTTTACAATTCATATCGGCACCAGATTTAACACTAGTGCTGGACTGAAAATGCCAGATGTGCATCTTGAACTTTTAACATACGTGGATATGTACTTAATGCTTAAAAGGGGAATTAGAGGAGAAATTTGTGGAGAAAATTACATTTCCAAATGTAATAATCTGAAACTTATAATCATAACGAATCTCATAAATAGATTATTTCAGTTGATGTTAATAATTCATATGGCTTTTCCATAACTGCTTATCAACACTTTTCTGATTTTAAGTGCTTGATTCATGAAGATATAAACTAGATATAATGAGCATTTCACCTGACTCTGAAACTGAGTGTATTATGAAATTGACTTAGATTATCTTAAAAACTTGCATGACATTCATGTTGATTTTCCCCTAGCCATTGAACACTGAAATATATCTCACGAAAATTTATCATCATATCAAAAGTAAGCATTAGAAAACAATAATTTTAAGTTTAATCTTGCACAGTTTAATATTTTTTTTTCAACATTTAAATATTTTGGAAATAAGAATAAAAACAAAGTTTTAAGAGTCAGAAAAGTTTTCGTTTAATAATTCTTTAAGATATTGTATTAGTTACGAAAATTATTCTGCATTGCACATGCAACTTGAATACCGAACAACTCTGCTTTAGATTTTCATATTTTTTAAAAAAAGATATGGTTGGAGTCAGTAAAAAAGTTTTTATATTAAATGCAGTTTAAAATTTCAACTCTAATTTAAAATTAAAAGTTTATGGGCGCTGTCAGCCAATTAAAGGGGGAGATAAGTAGTATAATGAACATAATTGTTCATGGCTTACATAATAGTAATATTAAATCATATAACTGTCAAAATTTGAAGCTTAAAATTATTTTGCAGAAAATGCTAATAAGAGACAAGTTGAGTTTAGTTATATTACTGTCTCCTTTTGAAGCAATCCTAGGGCTATTTTGGAACGGACCTTGTCATTTTGAACAGTGGACAAGGACGGCACTTGACCTGGTACCCCTTCTCCAAACTTCCACACGACACCAGCGGATGGCTGTTTGGCCCCGACGTATGTAATGTGCACAAGACCCTCATTCTCAGTGGTTCTTCTGTGGAGTCGGGCTTCGAACCTGAAACCCTCCGGTTCCGAAGCTGAACCAGGCCACCAAGGACCAATAAGAGACAAAGTTACATAAACTATTTAGTTGAAAATGTTTGTGATCATTAATACTGGTGCAGCAGCTGGTCGCAAAAGACAACTATTAAAAAAAATAAAAGGATGAAAATAAAATAAAACTAACATCATGATCATTTTGTGAGTTTCATTTAGTATAAAAATCTTTTTTGTGAGAAAATAATTTAGGAAGAAACAAACATCAATTTCCATATTCATGTCGTAGTGATTAGCTATCTGAAGATAGTTAAGCCTGCTTCTACAATTGCTTAACTTTCAATTTCATTCCTGTTTCTGTCATTCAGTTTTCATTTGCATCTTCTCTTTTCTAACTAAATTCTTTGAATTTTCTAAGTTTCTTTTAAAAATAATATTTTAGAAGTTCAGTTGCTTTTTCTGGGAAAAGAATATATACCTACAAGGAAGCTTTTTCTTGCAAAAAGAAATTTTTTGAGATTTTAGATTTAATAATAAAGATCCCAGAAAAACAAATGATTGTTTCCAAGGAAATCTTATACTTCTAAGAATGTAAAAATTGAAGATAATGGATTACTGGAAAGGACCAAAACACCATGAATTTCACTTTATTTTTATTTCTGTTATCCCCTTTTCGTGAAAAGAGTTTAAAAGTGAAAAAAACATATTCTTTAGTTATTTTATAGATAAAATTTGATTTATATATGATTTGAGATATAAACGTACATTTTTACATTAATGAAAATCATATCTTAACGAAAACATTATTTTTTATTACCGGAGAGTACGATATTTAGAAGATACATTATTTGAGAAATTATTTTCGAAATATTTTTTCAAAACACTTGAAGCAATAAAACGTAAATAATTTATTTTAAACATTTCATTGTCTATAAGCTATCCCATGAGTCTTTTGTAGGCAAAAATTTTGATACATGAATATAAAAAATTAAATTTAACAAATATTACAATAATTTATTTTGATTCATGAGTGTTACAAAGTCTATTAATATATGTACAGGATTAACAAAAAATAAGTTACGCATTTCAGAGGGCTCAAAAATGTATTCTTTTGATCCAAATGTGATAAAATGTAAACTACCGATTATTGAGCTGACGCACTTTACATTTTCACCGTTACAAAAATTCACCATTAGCTTGCGTTTTGATATTTTAATACGCCTAAAACCATTTATTATGGTTCATAATTGTTAAAAAAAGTAAAAGTGAAATCGCTCAATATTTCCTAATTCTTTTTTCAACTATGTGCTCTAATCGGAGAATGTGACCGCTTAAAGCCTATTAGACTTATTTGAGACCTAATATTAGAGACTTATTTGGACCAACAGAACAAATTTTAGAGCCCACTGAAGTTTATATATATATATATACACTGATGAAAAAAAAACCCAACACTAGGAAGGAGCTGTGCTAGATAAACGAAATTTGGTAGGCGTGTTTATACATCTGAAAGATGATATCGATTCAAATTTCAAGCTACGCAAATGAGGTTTGCAATAAATAAACATGATAACATGCAAATGAGGTTTGCATGCATATGAACATGCAAATGAGGTTTGCATGCATATGAACATGCAAATGAGGTTTGCTTTAAATAAACGCTGTAAGGTTCATGATCGTTATTTACAGTTGAGATATGACGTAGTGGGTTAATGTTAGTCAAGGATGCCTCTGAGAAGACGAAGAAGCCATTATCAACAGCTCACTGAGTTTGAACGAGGTCGTGTTGTAGGGCTACGAGAAGGTGGGTTTTCTTTCCGCGATGTTGCTGTAAGACTTGGTAGGAATGTATCCACAGTGCATGAGTACTGGCGGCAATAGTCAAGGGAAGGTACTGCCTCAAGAAGACCAGGTTCCGGGCGTCCACGTGGTACTACTGAGAGGGAAGACCGTCGTATGGCTGTGGCTAATCGTACTGCGTTTAAAGCTGAAATTCGAGCTACAGTTGGCACCACAGTGACACAACGAACTGTTACAAATCGGTTACTTCAAGGACAGCTCCGAGCCAGACGCCCTGTACAGTGCATTCCACTGACTCCAAACCACTACCGTTTGCGACGTGAGTGGTGTCAAGCCAGAGATCATAGGAGGACGGATTGGAGATCTGTTGTGTCTTCTGATGAAAGCCGGTTATGCCTTGGTCGCAGTGATAGCCGTTTGTTGGTTAGAAACAGGTCAGGTGAACGCCTGCTAGTGACCTGTCTGCGGCCTAGACACACAGGGCCTACTCCTGGAATTATGGTTTGGGGAGCAATTTCGTATGACAGCAGGAGCACTCTCGTGGTTATCCCACGCACCCTGACTGCAAATTTGTTCGTCAGTCTAGTGATACAATCTGTTGTGCTGCCATTCATTAACAGCATTCAAGGGAGTGTTTTCCAACAGGATAACTCTCGCCCTCATACCGCTGTTGTAACCCAACATGCTCTACAGAGTGTCGACATGTTGCCTTGGCCTGCTATATCACAAGATCTTTCACCAATCGAGTACGTATGGGACATCATTGGACGACAACTCCAGCGTCATCCACAACCAGCATTAACCGTCCCTGCATTGACCGCTCAAGTGCAACAGGCATGGAACTCCATCCCATAAACTGATATCCGACACCTGTACGACACAATGCATGCACGTTTGCATGCTTGCATTCAAAATTCTGGCGGTTACACTGGTTACTAATGTACCAACATTTCACATTTGAAATGGCTCTTCTCGCCAATGGCTCTACCTGTGATCTTGAAACTTTAATTAATTAAATAGTTACCTAGACAAATGTATTCCTAAAATTTCATTACTGTACAATATTTTTTTCTTGGTGTTGGAATTTTTTTCCATCTATGTTTGTATATATATATAATGGGATTTCATTTTCAGTAGGTCCGTAAAGTCACTTTGTTCGCTTGTAGTGGACGTTTGGTGTGAAAAAAATAATCAAGTCTCAATAACAAAAGAAGACTTTTATTAGACTCGAAGACACAAATATTACAATCACCCAACTGAGGCAAACACAAGCAACATACAGCAGCACTCTACAACTAACAGTAGCCCGTAATAATGCTCGATAGTAAAACAGCCACAGCACACAAAGCACCCAGACAGCATTTTTCAGGACAAGGAATCATCATCCCTTCACTCTACAATCTCACTAAACATCTACAACTCTCCACTGTCTCCTCGCTTCGATTGTGTCCGACTATCTATTCACTACTACACGCCTGTCTACTTCCCTCATGACTCGATGCTATATATATATATATATATATATATATATATATATATATATATATGTATATATGTATATACATATATATATAAATTAGCAATATAAGAGAAAACGAAACTAATTACGGAAACTGAATTTATAATAATAATTTATGTGATTCATCAGTATTTTAGTAGTGCTGCATTCGCGCACACTAAATACTATGATTGCCTTTTAAATTTTAGTCTTGTTCGAATCCGAAATAGTTTTTGGTTCAGTTTCCGTAATTAGTTTCGTTTTCTCTTATATGGCTAATTTATGTGATTCATCAGTATTTTAGTAGTAGCTGCATTCGCGCACACTAAATACTATGATTGCCTTTTAAATTTTGAATTTAAATTTTAGTCTTGTTCGAATCCGAAATGGTTTTTGGTTAATTTTCCATAATTAGTTTCGTTTTCTCTTATATAGCTAATTTATGTAA
>JAPMOQ010049761.1:65162-81773 GCA_026543055.1 Argiope trifasciata
ATGTAATTAGTTTCGTTTTCTCTTATATTGCTAATTTATGTGATTCATCAGTATTTTAGTAGTGCTGCATTCGCGCACACTAAACACTATGATTGCCTTTTAAATTTTAAATTTAAATTTTATTCTTGTTCGAATCCTAAATAGTTTTTGGTTCAGTTTCCGTAATTAGTTTCGTTTTCTCTTATATTGCTAATATATATATATATATATATATATATATATATATAACATTTCTCAAAACAATTAAATGATATTACGGTTATGGGTTGATCTCGCATCTGGAGAATTGTTTGAATGATAGATATATTATCGCTGATGTAGTAAGCTGTATAAGATTTTAAAAAATCACATTTTTTGGCAGAAAATTGCGTTTTATTAAGCATTTCGGTATAAAAGAAAAAAAATCATAATTTATTCATAGGAGAAAATATCACCGTTATCATGTTGTGGGCTACAATTGTCCTCCATTAACATGAAGTCATCTTCAATTGCCGCGGTGTAAGGGACTACTATAGGTTTCAGGATCTCATCCGTTTAGGAGATTGGTGCCCCCCATCAATAGAGATGCCAGCATAGACCATCACTCCCACAATACCAAATTTTACATTTCATGCATGAACGCAGAATTGTTTCTGGTGCCACCTTCACTCCAGACGAAAATACGCCTATTATCACGATGAAAAGAAATAATAATAAAAAAAATTAATTCAATTTCTAACTTAGGGCAACAAAGGAAAATTTATTTTACTTGGTGATTTTGCAACCTTGGAGAGCAAATAGAAATTTCCGGAAAAATTTAATTAATAAATTAATATTTGAATAAAAACTGTATAGAAAATTTAGTATTACAAATCGTTTTAATATGGTTAAATTATGAAATATTAATTCTTGAAAATATTAGAATGCAGACTAGAATGGTAATTACAATGTTTAATTATTTTAAAGTTGAATTCGTCTCTTTTATCCTAAATACCAACTAATGTTTTATCATTAGCAATTCCCATTTTTAAATAGATACTTATATAGTTATCTTAAAATCTATTTTTATTTGTTTCTGTTAGAATTAAATCTTTAGGATACCAATTTGTAACAATATTGGTATTCTCTAATTAAAAGTAAATCATCAATAAACCTTCAACCGTTTATTAAATGATATATAATTATTTTTTCTCATAGTAATATAGGAAAATATTGGCTAAATCACACGAGAAAACAGTACCCATTGCAATGCTCTTTACTTGTTTAGAAAAATTAATACCATTGAAAATATAATTTTCGATAATATTAAAATTACAAAAAACCAGCCAGTTATTTTTAGTAATAATACATTCATTTAAATATTCGTCATGTAAATTTATTTATTTTATCTTGTCAAGTATTACTTTACATACGCTATCATTAAGGGAATTATAAATTGTTGCAGCTCAGTTTTGATGTAACTGAAATATCTTGTAAGTGATTTTTAAAAACTCTGTTCCATTTTTTTTTATATCCAAAGAAAATTTAAAGTAGCTATAAACTTATTTCTCATCAAAGTCTGATTAATTATTTTGTTATTGAAGCAAAGTTATTCTTTTCACAGATTGTGATTTATCGCTACAAGCTGTGTTCGAATATTTATCATATTATCACACACACACACACACACATATCTATATCTATATCTATATCTATATATATATATATATATATATATATATATATATATATATATATATGATACTATCCAGAATAAAATATTTAACCATTTTTTTATATAATTAGATCTCAGTGTAAGTGTATCTGAAGAGTTTCAAGGAATACACTGAAATATTGAAAATCTTTGAATGGTCATTAAGAGAAACTGATCACGCTTTTACAATTCCTTCTATGAGTTCAGGCTCTCTCTACATATATTTATCTCTGCATCTTATTCAAATTTTCAGTCGTTTATAAAATATTTTTTATTCATCCATTCGAGTTCAAATACATTTTTTAAAACTGGTAGTGGGATGACACTCAATATCATACAGTTTTTTTAAATTTTAATTCATTAATTTACTTTAATTAATTTTTAATACTTTGTAGAGAGTTTTAGCAGTTTGCATTGAAAATTGAAATCAACAGGCAACAGACAGCTCGATCGGTAAAATGCAAGGGTCTCAGTATTTTTCATGTGAAGGTGAAAAATGAGAGTTCAGTTCTTGCAAAAGTCAATAACTTTTTTACAGTTAATAATTTTTTTATAACTATTTAATAAAAAATAACAAAAATACAATTTTTCTTTGTTGAACTACGTAGGAATCGAATGAATTTTTTCATAGTACTTGTTTTATACTTATCCAAGAAAATTTTTAACATTGAAAGAAAAACTAAGACCAGCATCTTAATAAAGAATTTAGAGAGTAAATAATTTTGCTGAGTAATTACTTAATTAGCTTCAATTAAATATAAAATTTAATATTTAGTATTTTAAAACAAATTAGAGAAACTACAATTACTCCCCTTTGGGATTTGCTTATCCCTCCACTTCCACTAAACCTCTGACATTTCTGTTAAAGTAGTGCTGAAATCTGCTTAAAACAATTTAATTATAAATAAATAAATTCACCGGCTTTAAATACCTATTATGCGAATAAATATGTTTGATCAACAAAGTAAAATTCCATTTAAAACATTCAAATCAATGTCCTTCTTACGAAATAAAGACTTTTGAGTTCTAGTGAAAATCTTAGGAGGGAGTACTTTTTGAAAAGTAATGAAATGCTTTAATTTCCAAATTTTTAGAAATGTGTTAGTTGGAATTTGAAAAGGAATGTTCATGCTAAAAATCTGATCCATCAGAGTCATGTTAGATTTTTGGAATTTCACTGTAAGGAAATAGAAAAAATGCATTTTTTTTACAATCTGAGAATAATAAATAGGCCTTTTTGCATCGGACCTTTGCCGGTGGAATTTTAAGTGACAAAATTATTTAAATAGTGGAAGTAAATAGTCTAAAGTGGAAGGCATACTGGATTGATTTATTTTTAAAAAATCTTCATTTTTATAAAGGGGAAATTTCGGGATATTAATTAATTAATTACACTAAGGATATTGGTTGGCTAGTTTTTCGATCTAATTAAACCTTTCTCGAGAAATTTCCATCGACATTTATTTTTCAAGATGAGATAAAATATAAAGAAATAACAGAAGTGTCAGTTATTTTTATCAACGAATGAACAAAATCTGTGAAATGAAAAGAATGTGTAATGAAATTTCTATTAGTAAGGATCAAAACCGGTTTCATAAGTTATGCGTAAAAATTGCTAAGAGAAAAACTTTAAGCTAAAAAATATAAAAAGTATGAAAAAAAAACCCCATCGTTTTTCTAAATATAGATGTGCGCGTTATCTGATAGATTCATCATTGTTTCAAACTGGTTTAATTGGTTTATAACTTGAATTAATTAAAAAAATTCGTAAGAATGCAGAGAATTAATAATTTGGAGAGCAAGTTATAACTTTAGTTGGCGATGAATCACCAAATATGGCAGCTTTTTTCATTATCATCCGTAAAAGCGGAAAATGAATACCTGAAAAGCAATAATTCCCCAATTTGTTCCTACGCTTTCTGAGCCTTCAAAACCCGTAAGTCAAAGATTTACAAACGATGATAAAATGCGTCATTTAAATTTTTTTTTCACTTTATGAACTCGTATGGATTGCATTGAAAACTGTAAATGAAAGTAATTCGTCCACAAAGTGATACCTAATGGATAGCTCTGTGAACGTCATATTCGTTGAGGAAGAGTGACGGTTTCCATGGCAACAGAATCTCATTTCAGAATTTAGAAGATAGGAGAGAATTGAAAAGCGTTCAAAGGAGAGAACTGTTCCCTTTTTCTCTCTTAGCTTGTTATAATTCTTTTTGTAGCTTAAAAAAACGAAATACAGTAGATTATCGTATATCAAGTGATGAGACACGATTAAAGCATATAGATTTTTAAAAAAAGATGTCGCTTCAAATTTAATTAACTTTTTTTTTCAATGATTAGATTGGTTTTTTCATTTCGCATTCCTAATTTTCCTTTTTCGAAGTGAAAAAGAAATTTCAAATTTTTAAAAATAGTTTTACTCTTTCTACATTAAAAGAGGATTTTAAAATGTATTAAAAGGAATAAAGTACGAATTAAGACTTGAACTGATAAAAAAATAAAATGTACATAAGATTCCTGATGGAATTTATGATTGAAAACGTATTTAAGAAATCCCCAACCAATATATGTCATCAATTCATCGCAAAATTATCAAATGATCCCGAAGAAAATAACTAATTAACTTTTAGTTTGTTATTGCAATAACATTTAACTGAAATCCAGCAGTCACCAATGTCTGTGGCGTTCCCGCCAGCGTTTGCAACTTATTCTCGTCCATGCGGTCTGCTTTGCACATTCAATGAGCTCAGAATATAACGTTTCACAGAGAGTGCAATTTTTTACTTATTATTTAATAAAGCGATTACTTATTTTGATAAAATGAAATATTTAAACCTTTCTATCGAGACAATGGCGGAAATATGTCGATATCAAAACATATACTTTATACATCTTACTGAATAACATGATGGCAGTCGGTGGTTTAATGTATACGACTGTGGTCAAAACACTGCTTAGTGACCTCATTCGCGATTTTTTAAAAAAAATGTCCTTTCTTGTAATTCAGACTTTCCTCTTTCCAAAACACTTTTCTAGAAAAAGGAAGGCCTGACCGATCATCCAGAGTCACATATTTTTTCAGCTAAAATGTGTCTTTCATTTTCTCATAACTTTAATTTTCATAAATATTCTCTACCTTTAACATGGTATTCCAAAAACTAATCGAGGTAGTTTCATAAAAATTTCAGCGTGGGTTTTCAGTAATATGTTTTAAAAGTTTTATTGTTGGTGGAATATTTTTCATTTATGGGTATTTTCAGAAAATTTAAGCTATGAACTAATGGAAAAATGGCATCTATACGTAAATTTTTACCCACAACTTCTTTGCATCCCCAAATTTTTTTTTAGATTTTGGTTCATTTCAATCAATATTGCATTCTATTTTGTGTAGAATGGGAACCGTTTTGTTAAATTTATTTAAAACTAGCCGCCTTTGGCGACCAGCTGGTTCGCCATGAGTAAAGCGTTCTAAAATGTTCAATTAAATCACATATTCATTAGCCTTGAAGTAATTCCGGGCATTGATTGACCTGAAATTAATATTTTCTTTAAGATGATGGACGGAAAGTTCTAAAAGTACACCTTTTCCTTATAGAATTCTTTAATTTTATAATCAGTCAGTTTTAACCATCGGTTATGCTTCCAAAATATTTTTTAAAAAATTCAATGATGTTGCCAAAATATTAAATGTGTTTTTTTAAAGAAAGCGAGAAAGGGAAAAAATGTATTGAATTAATGATACAGATATTGCAAATGATTACATAAATATGCCATTAAGTCGGGATTTCAATGCATATCCTGTCTAAATTCAATCAGGTTTACCGTAAATATAAAAGATTTATTGAGTTAATGATATAGATATTGCAACTTCCAGAGAGCCTCACAACGATCAATCCGATGGATGTTGAAAAATCTGTGACAGGCTGGGCAGATCACCCATCACAATATCCATTTCAAAATCAGATCTCCACTGAAGATGGCGGGCACATCTCTAGGGGAGTTCGTCTTTACACGGATGGATCCAAGACAAATAATGGTGTTGGTGCTGCATTCTGTGTCATGGAAAATGGTAATATTTTACATAGGTGGTCAACAAAAATGCAAAATTATAATACCGTATATCAAGCTGAACTTCTAGCCCTTCAACAAGCCATAGAATACGCTACTGACCTCCATCCACAACACATCACAATATTAGTTGACAACCAAGCCAGCATAAAAGCGGCAGCTAACCCCAAAAATCGAAATCCAGTTGCGAGGAACATATGCCATAATTTAATCCATCACAGGCAAATCAAAATTTCCTGGATTAAAGCCCATGTTGGGTATGAGGGAAACGAAGAGGCCGACAGACTGGCGAAAGAAGCAGCGGAATCAGACATGGAGAAATGTTATACTAAGGTACCAAAATCCTACCTTAAATCATTTTTTAAAAACAAAATGATGAAAGAATGGCAAAAGGATTGGGAAGATGGAGATACAGGGCGATCTACATTCAACATTCTTCCCAAAGTCTCTCTTCTACCAAGTAACTGGAAAAGGGAAGACATCCTTTTCTTCACATCTCACGGGCCATTCCCCTCATATCTTCGGCGTTTCAATCTGTTACCTGACGCCTTCTGCCCCTGCGGAAATTTTGATGCCACGCCAATCCACTACGCAACAGAATGCCTGCTGACTTCTTCATTTCACATGACCACGCCTACATCCGAACTAGAACGAGTTTGGTTCCGCAGCGTTGCCTCTTCCCAAGGATCCAGGAAGAAAATTCAAAGTATGATTCGTCATCTGGAAGCAAACCAATATCTGTTTAGAATCCAGGAACATTATTCGCAAGAGTAGCACTTTTCATACAAATTTTTATTTTCTGTTATCTTTGTGTTTGTACATAGCGTTTATTTGTTTTTGTATTTTTGTATGTGTTTTTTTTTCTCTCACTCTTTTTCTGTCCTCGTTTCCAGGTTTTTTTTTTTTTTAATAATTTTTTTTAGAATCTGCATGATTTAACCTAAAAAGCCAAATCCATCTCCCCTTTGAACTACAAAAGCTCATTGCTTTCGACTTTCGTTTATCCAATATTAAAATCCCTTGCCAAATATCAATCTATAATTGTCAGAAGAAGAACAAATAGTCACAGGGATGGATAGAACAGGAGCGTCTTTCCATGCCTCTCCCATTTCATGCTCATTACACTGTTTAAATAACCAGATGGTTATAGTTGCAGGGGCATGAAGTGGTGTTGTGTTGTGTAGAAACCTTTGCTTTACATTTATTTTTTAAAGAAAATATCACATTTTATATTTATTTTATTTTATCCAGTCACGTGTTAAAAGTATCATTTCTTTAGACGATTTACGATGATTGTTTTTTTTTTATTATTTCAACTTCCGTCATTGTTTTCTTTTATTTATTCAGTCACGTGCTCAAAAAAACATGGTCAAAATATTTCTTTAAAAATTTGTTAAAAATAGAGGCTTAAGTTATACATTAAAACACTGATACCATTAGAAAGCTAATTTTTTTATCTTTAAATTGATGTAAAAATCCTGTTTGTGCAATAATATTTTCGAAAGTTATAGCGGAAAAACGTCGAAATTTCGCTTAAATTTTAATTAATTCAAATTTTAATTAAACATTCGAAAAAAGGGCTCCGAGGTGCACATTCCGGACCTCCAAGGTATACATGTACCAAATTTGGTAGTTGTAGGTCCAACGGTCTGGCCTGTAGAGCGCCAACACACACACACACACACGCACACACACACACACATTGAGCTTTATTATAAGTATAGATTTACAGCACATTTTCCCAATTTTTCAAAATATATTATGTTTTCAAGTAACTGTCTTTGCATTTATAGTGTTTACTATCGACAATACATCTAAAAACCCTAAATAATTTCTAACAAATCCAATTTTTCCTTCGGACGGCCACCTTAAATTCGTACTAGTGCGATACATACCAAGCTTCCACAATATTATGCACGGCATGGCAGAAAAATATGTAGGTGCAATGAAAAAGATTACTTCAACATTTTTGTACATAATTATATGCATATAATATCATAAGTATAGGTTTATAAGCACTACGTAACGATATTGATTTATACATATTGATTCAATTGCTATTAACATTAGAAGTAGGCTAGAGCCGTAATTTCTGTTAATACTTCCGCATTTTAAATATGGTGCGCTGCGAAAAAGGGGTTGTAGTAAGGGATGCAATTATTTGAAAAGTTAGAAATTTTCATAAAATTAAGTATGACTTTTTAAAGAATTAGAATTAAAAAACGATGCAATTTGTAGAATAATCTCTAAGAATTGGATTGGTATCGTGAATAATTTTTTATCAGATAAGAATCCAATTTCCTAGATTAGCGTTTCTGTATTATTTTCAAATAATCTGCTCTTTCATCATAATAAAGAATAGGATAAGATCCACATGTATTTTAAATTTATATGTATTTTTAAAATACATATCTATCCAGATTTTTTTTTTACCTATCTCATTATTTTATCTCTACTAATATTAAAGATGAATATGTGTATGTTGGCGCTCTGTGGGTTATGCTATTTGACAAAGATTACTGATATTGGTACATACACATCTTAAATGGTTAAAATGTGTACTTTGATGATAGCTTCTTTTGAATTTTTAATTAATTGAAGTTGTGTGAAAATATCAGCAATTTTTCGTCATAATTTCGATGACATTACAGCATAAAAATGACTTTTACAACATCTTATAATAATGTTGTAAATTTTTTATCGTATAATTTAAAAAAAAATTAAACACTGTTTAAACAATAATGCTAAGCATATTTTACAACCCAATGTTTTATTCTTGAAGTGAATTTTTGAACTCTATTCATAGTTCTACTATTTCCTCTTCGTATTTTTCTATTTTTGATGTAGATCAAGATGCCCAGTGAAGTAAGCCTCGTCATCTGAGATACACAAATAATTCACCGAGCAACAAGTCTCTGACTGATTATCAAGACATGAGTATTTGGTTATTTATTCTATGATAAGTAGGTTTCAGTATGAGGCATATTTTTGGTTAAATTTTTGAAATTTTGGTCCATTCAAAATTAAGGTTTAAGTTCAAAATCAAATAATGACGAAACCTTTTTTGCAGTTATATTTGTAAACGCTGCCTTATTTTCTATGGTATAGTTAGATACACAAAAATATAAACAAAGAATTACAGAAATACATAGCTAAAGAAATGTGCAACAGAATGGTGAAGATGTCTAAAAAGTATGAGCTATGCATCTTTTAAATTTGAAGTTTTAATATATTTTCCAGATATTAAGATAAATATTTATTTGAAATCTTTAGTCAACTGAGAGAAGAAAATACAGGGTAATCAGCGAATAAGCCCTGATTTTAAAATTAAGTATCTGTACAAAAAAGATCGATAGAATTATTCGGTAAACTGTACGTTTATTAGCAAAGCTGTAAAAATAGTGTGCAAAAGTTAGCAAATTTAGTTACAGAAATCATTAACAGATGGCGTTCTACGCTGAAAACTCTTTCTCTGAAAAATGTTTTAAAAAACAATAAAGTGATGCGGTCCTTCCAATAAAATTACGATTTTTTCAAAATGTTCACCGTTCGAAACAATGAGGTGGTGTAATCGAACAATGAAATTTGACATCACGTCTTGCAATGTCTCAACGAAAATGGAATCACATGCAACACCAATCAACGATTCAAGTTCATCTTCAGTGGCGGGATTGTTTCTATAGACAGTGTCTTTCAATGTTCCCCACAGAAAGAAGTCACAAGGAGTCAGATCGGGAGAATATGGAGGCCAAGTTACTCCTGTGTTGGTATATTGCGGATAATCTAACGCAATTACTCTCTTCCCAAAGTATTCATGAAGAAAGCGAAAAGCTTTGTCTGTTAGATGGGGTCGAGCCCCACCTTGCATGAACCAGTCGACCTGGTCGACCCTCCAACGCTAGTTGAGTGCTGACAAATTGTTCCAAAATTTTAACGTAACGTTCAGAAGTTATCATTTGTCGCACGAAAAAGGGGGCGATAATGCCTCTAGCGCAAACCGCAGCCCATGCAGTAACTTTTGGCGAATACAGTGCTTTCTCTTCACACAATGAGGATTTTCGGAACCCCAAAATCTCCAGTTTTGTTTATTAACGATTCCATTCAAATGAAAATGTGCCTCATCTGTGAACCAGAAGCAGCTCACATCAAATCCGTCGTTGTGGATCATTGTTAGAATCTGATCCGCAAAGTCAGCCCTTTGTTGCACAGCTCTCATGGATATGGCCTGATGACATTGGATTTTGTATGGAAAGAGCCGTAGGCTATTTTTTAGTATTTTTTGCGTGCTCGTATACTTCAAACCCGTTTCTGATGCAATTCGTCGGACGCTTTTCATTTTTGACGTCACACTGAAAGCGTCTATGGACATTGTGATTAAAACGCCATCAGTTAACGATTTTCGTAATTAAATTTTTTAAACTTTTGTACAGAAGTTTCACAGTTTTGCTAATAAACGTACAGTTTACCGCATAATTCTATCGGTCTTTGTTGTTTGTTGATTTAATTTTGAAATCAGGCTAATTCGCTGATCACCCTGTATTAAGTTCATTATCTTCAACATAAAATAAATAATACTAAGTTTTTTAAACGAACTCAAATATAAATTGCATTTTATTTTGCAGAATGAATTAATTTTGTATTTAAATAAACATAAAATTATTATTTTAGTAAATTACAGCTCCAACAATTCCATCAATAAACATGAGTTGCGGGATTGTCTAAAGGAAAAAATCTTAAACATTACATTCCAATTAATATGAGGATTTCCAAATAGTAGTCATTGTTTTAAATATGCAGTGTCATCGATATGGAGCAAGAAACGCATAAGGAATACCTTATTGATATAATTATATTCTTGTGATTTATCCAAGTTCATAAACAATTTTCTGCAAGGTCACTTTAATCTTTTAATTAAAAAACTTATTGAAATTCCGAGCTTTTGAAATAGGCTGAAGCTTAAATGCTTAATACTCTGCTAATATTTATATTTCATGTATCAATTAAATCGTTTGATTTCTTTTAGCTAAAATTGGGATTATTCTGATTATGAAGTATTTGTTTTAATTCATTCTTCTTAAACATATTTCCCAAAGAAATTAAATGAAAATTCATTAAAATACATCGTTTGCTGATTAAGTGAGGTGTCCAAATTGGCAAGTTAACTTCTTCATTGTAAAATTATAAGATATTCGAAACTTTTACCAGGAGAAATGCAACATTTAATAAACAACATAATAAAAAGCTGAAATTTATTCAACATTATCTGATGTTTAACTTTCTTTAATCTATCGATCGAAAATGATGAACATAAGGAATTCATATATCATTGATCATTAACAATAACGAGGAACCAGAAGATACTTCTAATTATATGTGGGTGAAAAAAAACATTTATATAAACGCATGTCAGTGTGAAATTGCAGGGCAAAATATAAATAGGATTTTTGATGTAAACCAAGCGACTGGTGCGTTAAGAAAAATGAAAATTTAAGGTATGCCGACTGCGTTCAAAACGCTAATTGTCGACCACACTGGCGAATTTTCAAAAATTCTCATTATTTCTTGTACTTTAGACATTTCTCTTTCCAAAACAGTTTTATCGTTTCTAACAAGAGGAAGGCCTGGCCTATCATCCAGGGTGCCACATTTATCGACTGAAATTGGTGTTTAGCTTCAATTTTCCCAAAATTTTAATTTTCAAAAAAAATTCTGCACCGTTAACACGATATTCCCAAAACAAATAGCAGTATTCCCATAAAAATTTCAGCATGTGTTTTGAATAATATGATCAATGAAATGAACCAAGAGTTTTACTTTCAGTGAAATACTTTTTCATTTATAGGTGTATCTAGAAAAATTAAGTTGTAAATTGATGGGAAAAATGCATATAATTGCATACTTTTACCCTTAACTTTTTTTGCATCTCAAAACATTTCTTAGATTTTGGTTCACTTCATTCATCATTATATTGAATAACTTGTGAACAATGAAAAATAGGATTGCTTCATTACCATTTTGTGTAGGGTGCTGTTTAATTTTCACTAAAATTTACTGCAAATTTACCCATTTCTCAAAATATATTATGTTTTCAAATAATTGTTCTTGTTTTTATAGTGTTTATTATTAACAATACATCTAAAAATCATAAATAGTTTCTAAAAAATCCAATTTTTCAGCATTTTTCCTTCGAACGTGGATCCTTTAAAGAAAGTTCGTGTCCGAACCAAAATTTTCTTCAGTTGTACACACATTTTAAAAACCCATTTCGAGAACTACAAATTATGTGAAACTTAGTTCAGAATTCGCCGTTCTTATAAAAATGTTAGATCACTAACGCTCAATGCGGTAACGATAGCATGCAGCTGTCATAGAAAGGCGGGTCCATTTACAGCCTTGTATTTTACATTTATTCTGATTTACATAAACCGTCTCGTTTTTCGTGTTAACGGTATAGAATTTAAAAATATAATTGATGTTGCACTTCTAGGTAACCGCTACGAATGATGCCACAGCTTCGTGAAAAACGGAATACAACGTAATATTTAAAGCGGAATAATGTATGGCGAATATTTGCAGAATCTGGCTCAGTTCTTGCTCACCAAGCAAAAGAACCATTCATCCTTAGAAAATAATGATTATCTAAATGGACCATCTTAAAAAACCCAAGAATGGGTAGATTGATTTTAAACGTGCTATCTCTCTCCCCTGCTGTCTATTTCGAAGCGCACGTGTGTGTGACCATCGACTGTGAAAGCTGGATTTTCTTTGAAGATGCTCGCTGGTTTGTTGACTTCGCCTCACACCGGCAGAATCAATACTGACAAAGGAGTCGATGCTACTGCTCCGTTGCAAGGCAACCGCTGCGAACGATGCCACAACCACGTGGTAAGCGAAATGATACGGAGAGGGAGGATTAGTTTAGTTATATTAACGTCCCGTTTAAAGAAACACAAGGGCTATTTTGGGACGGACCTCGTCATTTTGAACCAATATCAGATGATGAGGACGACACCTGATCTGCCCCCGCCCTCTCCACACCACACCACACCAGCGGGAGGACGTTTGGCCTGACAGATTTAACGGGCAAGAGACCCCCTCACACCACGGTTCTTCGGTGGAATCGAGTCTCGAACCTGCAACCCTCCGGTTCCGAACTACCAGGCCACCGCGGTCCCATGGAGAGGGAAGAGAAGTGTCAATACAAATTCACTGGTTATGAAGAGGATAAAGTTCCATTACCTTTCTTTTCGTTACTTTTTTTTCCAGATATACAAAGATTCTCTATTTTTTTCTACAAGTTTATAAATTAAATAAAATTTTTGGTGAAAAGATGCCGAATATTTTACATCAAAGTTTCCTTAGCTTCTATGTATAGGCAATAGTAATATTGTCGCATAAAGGATGTTTACCGCGAACCCTGTGGCCGAATGGTCAAAGCACGCTATCCAAACCCACATTTTGCGGGTTCGATGCTCGCCATGACATTTATATCCAAAGTATGGATTTTTAATATTGTTTTCTTAAGTTCTCTAATATTGTGGACCTTCCTTTATTATGTAAATTAGTTGTTTCTAAAATATTCTTTTCTAGTATAAAAGCTGATACCCACCAGCAGTGGGTAACTTCTCGTTTTTGTAAAGTTGCAAGTTATTACTGTCCTTCAATAAACTTGTTTATTAGATTAAAGCTGACGATGTGTTTATTTAAATCTTTGAGACAATATGTATAACTGGTCAAGAATATTACAAGTTTGGGATATTTGACGTTTTTTAATTAATAAACTGTTTAAAGGTAATATTTTTTTCGTTTAAAGTGATTTTTTTCTTTAATAAATGGTGGAGAAATTTCGAGCTATTGTACCATCCAAGCTATTGCTATTATCTTTTCTAACCAAAAAAATTTGAATTTTTTTTCTTTCCTTCATTTTATTTTGGAAACCAAATTTAATTCCTAAACTGATAATCTGCACATTTTAATTTTTTTCATCTTTTTGAAATTAATAACTTAACTATATCTTTCCTTTAGATTAATTTAACATATTGACATAAGAATGTCACTTTAAATGAAAAAAAAATATTACTTTTGGAGTGCTTATTCTTGGAAAAAGCAAAATTTCTCAAAAACTTGCAGTTCTTTTTTAAGTAACTTTTTGCAGGTAATGTACATATATTGTAAGACTAACTTACACAACCCTATATACACCCATTTGTGCAAAAAATAATTATTCTGATAATACTGTTTAGTACCCTGAGGTTTCAGTTTAGTGAGGTTTACTGAGATTCAACTTGATCATTTTTGGACATTTTATAATTACCCTCGAACAGTACTAACTTATACACAAAGAAAAAGTCCGAAGGAGCTAGATCGTAGCTTTTGTTTCAATTTTTCAGCTTCTCATTTCAGGAACCAATGTATACAGCTGTGAGTTCTGTATGTTGGGTATATGTTTTCTGCTGGGTATTTTCGCTCAAGAAAGAAACTACCCGGCTTAATCTTTTTGGTCTCTTGCTTCAAAAGATTATTTCATTCTACTTAGAGTGTTGATATCGCACTTCTTTGGTATCCTGGCGTGAAATATTATGACACTATTTGATGACAGTTTACACAAAAGACATCAAAAATTTTCTGGCATGGTGTGATGGCTGTCTATTATTCATTATCATATTTTTATATATGGTATAGATTTTATTTGCCTAAACGTAATTTTAAAAAGCAATATTTGATCAAATTAAACAATATCAAATATAATTATTGATATTAATCAATTATGATTGCTCTAGTATAATTTTTAAAAACATAAAATAATAAAAAAATACAGTTAAAATACATTACCAATAAAAGAATTAAAAAGTTTCCCCCATATATGGAACCCCAGAAGCTAACTTTAATAATCGAATGGAACTTTCAGATATTGTTATGTGAAGACATTCAAGATTGAGATGATTTAAGATTACATAGTTCTCACGGTTACAACTGCAATAAAAAATTTCGGAAAATTCGATTACCGATTCCCGCACTTACCCTGCATAAATTAGTCAGTAAATTGATAAATCACAAAATAAGCTGAAAATTGTGACATATACTTACATCATATGGATATAGGTGATATACATATACGATATAATCATCTTACGTGATTTAGTAGTTAACGTGATCCTTCTTTTTAGCCTAATGGATTTCTGATTCTGGAGTTATCTGAAGTTTAGTTTAGTTATATTAACGTCTCGTTTTGAAGAAACACTAGGGCTATTTTTATGACGAGGATAGCACCTTAGATGGCACCATTTTCTTTTATATGACGAGGATAGTACCTGAGAAGGCACCCCTATCCAAATTTTCCACACCACACCAGCGGGAGGACGTTTGGCTCCTACGGATTTAAAATGCATCAGACACACTTTCACGGCCGTTCTCGAACCTGCAACCCTCGTGTTCCGAAGCCGAGACCTTACCACCAGGGTACAATGGCCTATAATGATATGAAAGTTATGGTCTAGGAAAAAGTATACTTTCGATCAATTTTTGGTATTTTATTCGTCTTTGTTTATTATTTTTTGAATGTGGGCATTTAACTCTATTTAATATCGTAATCATTATATATATCAAATGACAACATCTCCAATTTTGAATTTTTTAACTGATTTTTACAGAACTCTTATACGATACAAAGAGCATTGTATCTTTGAACTAAGAAAAATACTTATTAATAATAACTTTTTTCATTTAAAAAATAAAATACTGTATAATACTTTTTTCACACACGCACGCACTCACAAAATTCGCCCTTTTTAACTTGTTGATACCGAAATTCCATTAAATTGACATTATTATTGACAACCAGCTTTTCATGGTTTAAAATGCCATCGTTCTAATTTCTCTACATATCTATGAAATGTCTATGTCCATATTTAGCGAAAATTTAAAAGGTTAGCCCCCAGAGTGATTTGAATTAAGATCGCGATTGGCAACAATTGTCGAATTTAATGTCTATTATAGTTTTAGTAGAGAAGGTTTTATCTAATTAAATAGGCTAAGCGAATCGTGGGCTCGGAGCACGTTACAGATTTCAAAGTAATTTTCAGTATATGTTCCATATGACTTAACAATATATAAAATATGAACATTTACCATTTAAACTGTGGTTTTCAGTAATCTGAAAGCTTCCGAGATTTATCATTAGCGTTTGCTACATTTTATTTTATAAAATCCTCGTATGTTCATTCATATGCTAATTACTACAAAATATTATAGCACTGATTTGTAAAAAATTATTCATCTTGAATGCTAAACAAATGAATGCTAAAAATAAATTGTTTATTTGAAGCAAAAAAAAAGTGAGGATGTTTCAAAAATATTAAAAGCTCCGAAGCAATGCAGAACGAATCTGATGCAGAACTTCTTCCACGGTTTCAATATTTAACGAAGTGCATTTTTGTTTCTGCTTAAATTCGGGAGAAGCAATATAATCTGTAACATTTTTAAGTGCAAAAAAAAAAATCTTAAAGTTTCAAGAATCAAATGAAGCTTTGTAAAGTAAATCTTTTCTGACGTTCAATTCATGTCAATTCAAGAAGGAATTCAATAATTCAATATTCAAGAAGGAATATCAGTCTAAATACTTTATTTTACCGCATTTGGCTTTGATTTTTTTGCACAAAATTATGCCACTTTATGTCCTGAATATATTTATTTTTCTGCTTTTAATTCAATTTTTTTTCTATTGAAAAATATCCACTTGATGCATATGATATAACTTACGATTGGCATTCTGGAATAGGTTTCTACTTCATATTCAACAAAAGATCTTGTCTTTTACATTTAAAAAAAGGGGTGCATCCAACTCTTTAAATATAGATTGGAACTTCTTA
>JAPMOQ010049775.1:0-24313 GCA_026543055.1 Argiope trifasciata
ATAATATATTTTGAGAAATAGGAAAAGATGTAGTAAACTTTAATGAAATTTAACAAAAACGGTTCACACTCTACTACAAATTGTAATGCAGAAACTTACTTTGTAGACAAGTTATGAGTCCTACTTTTCTTTGTAGACAAGATAATGAATATAATTATGAATGAAATGGACCAAAATCTAAGGAAAATCTTGAGAAGAAATAAGTTATGTGTAAAATTATACGCATATATTTATTTTTTTTCCCTAAATTCGCAGTTTAATTTTCTAAAAACACCTGTAAATGAAAAAGTATTTCACCAAGAATAAAACTTTTGGTTCATTTTATGGCCCATATTATGTAAAATACAAGCTGGAATTTTTATGTATATACCTCTTTTAGTTTTTGGGATACCATGTTAACGTTGCAGAATTTTTACAAAAATTAATGGTTTGAGAAAACAGAAATTAAAAAATTTTAGTCAAAAAAATATATGACCCTGGATGACAAGTCAGTCCTTCTTATTCCTAGCAAAGATAAACTGTTTAGGAAAGAGAAAAGTTTCAACTACTGGAAATAATAATATTAATAGTAAAACATTCGCGAATGTGGTCGTTAGTCATAGTGTTTAATTAGTCGGATACCTTAAAATACGCATATCAGTCTTTGAAGAAAGAAGCATAAAAGTATGTTACGATCTTTATTCTACTTCACTTCAAAAGAATAGTCCAATTTTTATTTTTACAAAGTTTACATTAATGAAACCAATACGATTGCATACAGCATATAATGTAATGGTGTAAAATGAACAGACGTGATAAAGTATTCTGAGACTTGTATAGTTTTTGAAAAGAATTTGCAGACATAAGATTTGATTGTGTGTCGAAAATATAGCCAGCGCAACTCTACCAGGAAAATATTTAATTTATTTAAATATTAAATTAAATATTAATAAGAATCTAAATTAATTGCGACTGTGATTACATTGATATTGTAATATTATGATTGAACGTGGAAATACTTGAAATGTTTACGACAAATCACACATAATCAATACAAATGATATGAAATTATTATAATACATATACAACATTAGCATATATATATATATATACGACAAAATAAGCCAAGAAAAAAGGAACACAACTGAATCAAAACTACAACCAATAGATAAAGGAACCGGCCTGAAAACTTCTTCAAGGGTCACTGCCAGACAAGGTTTCAAAAGGATGCGCTTACTAAATACAATGATTAATTTTTGTTGACTCAGGAAATGGGTTTTAATTACTTTAATGTTTTAATGGTTATATATATATATATATATATATATATATATATATATATATATATATATATATATATATAATATAATATAATGGAGAATAATAAGGAAAATAATTACTTGTGTGTGTGTCTACTCAGCAGAGTAGACCCTCTGACCTACAGCAATCAAGCTTGGTGCATTTAAATTTTTGGAATGTTTAAATGTTCACCAGGGAATGTTTTTTTTGGCAATAATCAAGATGGGAAAACACTCTTATTGTTTCAGTATTGAGGGTTTTCAATTATGTTTTAATATTTTTATAATTTTAATAATTATTTTGAAATTTTCGGATATTGCAATTCAAATTTAACTCAATTACTCAAGCGATGAGTAATTTTTTAAAAATGCACCAATTATTAAATATTGTTGTCATTTCCACCAATTTAAAATCGAAAACATTAAAATATATACAGAAAGTTAAGAAAATTTACGGAACAAAGAATGTAGTAAAAATTTTATCCCTATTAAATTTGAAATTAAAATTTTCGAGAAAATCAAAGTTACACAAAAATTTTAATTTTTATAAAAAATTATTATACATATGCTCAAAGCCGATCGAATTGATCGCGAAAGGCGTCTAATATATTATATTCCTTATTATAAACATTTTGTCTATGGTACGTTGTTAATATGAAGGTTAGAAATATTGAAAATCAAATATCTCCGTTTTTTACAACTTTCACGTACTTCTAAAAGTCTTTGTCAACCATGACAAATTTGATATACATTGATCTTGATGATTTTGGTTATATATGTATAGCAACTTTTATCCATTTAGTACATTTCTTTTTGTAATTATCATGTAAACTTCCTTTCAAACAATCGAAGGGACAATTTTTTTAAAGGAATTTCTTTCAAAATTTAATAGAATTTCACAAATTTAGTATGTCAGCCATTGCACAAATTTTATTGTCTTCTTGTAATATGTTTTTGAATTATCATGGTTAGAGGTAAATATATATATATATATATATATAAATACCAATAAATTCTGAATATAAAACGTATTTGTGTGTTGTTCTTTTTTCTAGAAAAAATTTAAGAATTGTGATTCCTGGAAATCTTCAGTTCAAATTTTCCTCCAGGATTACAATACATTTTCTTCGAATTTTTCTTATAAAAAATATAAAAAATACTTTTCAATTTAAACTTTGAAAAAATACGAGAAAAGTTTAGAAATTCGAAAAAAAAAAAAAAATAGGCATCTGTAACAGTATTTTTTTAGAAGAAAGTGAAGCTTTAAAATAGTTTTCAATCACCATGTTTTCTATCTGAAGAGATTACATGCCATATAAACTTCAAATCCTCCACTAGAAAAGATTTCTGGATAGAATATTCCCTATACTCCGAAAGAAAAAAAGAAATAAACATTGACAAATGTAGTCTTTTTGTTCTAGAAAGTTGGGGAAATTGTTGAAAACATGTTTTCAGAGCTGAGAAAGCTCCAGTGATAGGTCTAGGCTTAGAAAAATCCTATATATTTATCTATCAATACATTGTCCATTTCGGAATTTGATCAAAGGAATAGTTCCGCTGGTATTTATTCAGTAATCTAAGAGTGAATCTTCTCTAAACGTTGTTAAATATTGAAGCTTTAACTTTAGAAACTGAAATAAATGTTCTGGTAAGACATTTGATGGGTTTTGTTTAAAGTACTTATTTTTCGAAAACATGAACAAGAAATTTAAATCTATATACCTTTTAAAGTTCGGGAATATTTGATTTGACAATGTTACATAAGTAGTTATTGATAAAATAATAGAATTTTTAATACACTTTTAGCTTTGAATATCTATTAGGGTGTCCTATAAGTTTCTTTTATATTTCTAATATGAAACGAATACGTAATATTCACAATTTCAGATTTTTTTTATTTTGTCATTTAAGAACTTTTGTGCTCTATTATCTTTTTTCCATCTATCAGGAAACCTCAATAGGCATTATTTAAAAAATTGTTGGGTTTTGGACAAGAAACAATTCTTGAGGTGCGCATCCATTTCTCTGAGCAATTTAAAGCTGTTATTGTGAAGATAAGTTTTTAAGGACAGAAAAAGTAATTATCAGATGGGGCGAGATCTGTAGAGTGTTCAGGATGAGGAAAATCCTCCAAATGAAATTGTAAGATTTTGTCTCTAACGGATAATGTAATATTTGGTCTCTCGTTGTCATGCAATGATATGCAACGCCTCGTCAGTTCCTTAATTCTGCCTTGTTTTGCTGCGTCAGTTTCAATTGAACCGTTTGATGACAGTATTTTGTAGAATTTGCTGTTTCAACTTGAGGAAGAAGCTCATAATATGTTTCGCCTTTCAAATTCCGTCAAATGGACAAAAGAACTTTTTTCCGGTATAGTCTCGTGTTTTCAAAAGTTGAAAGCATATTGTCCTTACACCAGGTGACATAGATGGTTAATAGATACGCATTTAGATTTGCTCAAGTAGGGACAGATTTGTTCAATCTCGATATAAGTTGAAAGTATATAGTGTCTTTGCAACCTAGTCTTATAGTGTTTTTCTATATAGTGGAGAAAGACATATATGTACATAAGGCTTATAGTGTTTTGCAGAATTTAATACAGAATTTTTATGCGTTTTCCAATAACAGAACATTTACAACATTGGTAGGCTCTTTTTCCTAGGTAACGTCTCTTATTTTATCGAGATTGTCTAATGAAAATGTTTGCCATGTCCAGTCTAGTCCAAATACTAGTAAGCCATTTTTATATTATAGTATTAATGCAACTGCAAAAAAATAGGGCGAATGGTTATCTTTAAACTTTTTCCATATTCTCAAGTAAATAGTATCCCCATCCCTCTCATAAAATTAAGAATCTTGAGCCTTTATGAAGAATAAATGCGAAATATCTGGCGAGATTATCTATTAAGGGAGTACATATTTTGAATGCCTTTTTTCCAACCGATTGAAAATGTAATTTGATACAGAATTAGCAACGGGTATAAAAATGTGCATGCTTTTGGGTTATTGATATTCTATACACGAGGAAGTATTTTAAAATGCCAACCCTTTAATAAATTTGGTTCAATAATTTATAAGAATCTACTTTTAAACAACGATAAACCTGTGTTATAAATTTTCATCACCGATATCTTAAACTTTTTAGTTATAAGATTTTCTTGTTCGCTATAACCCAAACAGAAAAATATCCTCGAAAGTAATTTCGTTCAATATTTTTTTAGAAATGTGGCCTAAAGTCTATGTACCAAATTTTACCCATCTAGTTCAAAGTATTTTTGGAATCATTGTGTTACACTTACAGGCAGATATAATAATAAAAATGTGTTTTTCGAACTTGGGGATATCTGCAATTGGAAGATTCGTCAAAATTTGGAATCAAAATTTTTAGACCTTTACAATACTTTCTAGTCATATATTGAGGATTCCCAAAAGTCTCTTTCTCATCGCCCTATGAATGGCTTTATCTTTCTCTAAGTGTACAAACATGCAGGCTAATCTATTAGCTGTAAGTATTATCGGTTTCAGTCTTTGCAAAGTTTCAACAATTGCAAAACCAGTACTATGCCCCCAAAAAGTTATTTTGTCCATCTGGTGGAAAGGTGTAAAAGGTGTAACTTTTTACGAGTTAATTTTTCAAGTTAAGCAATAAATTCTACGAAATAGTGTCTTCAAACTGGATCAGTAGAAAGCTTCCATAGCAAAGAAACATGCGCATCTTCTACATGCGCATAGGAAAGTTATGTTTGAATAGCGAGTCGTTTGATGCTATTTAAATTCTTTTTTCTTAAATTGTAAATGTAAGCTTTTCCCCAGTGTAGACCATTTCAATACTTTCTAGTCATATATTGAGGATTCCCAAAAGTCTCTTTCTCATCGCCCCATGAATGGCTTTATCTTTCTCTAAGTGTACAAACATGCAGGCTAATCTATTAGCTGTAAGTATCATCGGTTTCAGTCGTTGCAAAGTTTCAACAATTGCAAAACCAGTACTATGCCCCCAAAAAGTTATTTTGCCCATCTGGTGGAAAGGTGTAAAATGCGTAACTTTTTACGAGTTAATTTTTCAAGTTAAGCAATAAATTTTACGAAATAGTGTCTTCAAACTGGATCAGTAGAAAGCTTCCATAGCAAAGAAACATGCGCATAGGAAAGTTATGTTTGAATAGCGAGTCGTTTGATGCTATTTAAATTCTTTTTTCTTAAATTGTAAATGTAAGCTTTTCACCAGTGTAACGATACTTTTGACACACACCTAATAATAGTCAGAATAGTAAAGAAACTTTAATTAATGAATTAAGGTATCCGACTACGTTGAAAACGCTGATATTCGACCAAATTGGTGATTTTTTTTTAAAAAAAGTGTTATTTCTTGTCAATAAGACTTTTTTTCACTCCGAAATAGTTTTTTTTTTCTTAGAAAAGGAAGGTCTAACTTATTATCCAAAGGAATTCAAAGCGAAATTTATTTTTCAGCTAAAATTTGTCTTTAACTTCAATTTTAATTTTCATAAAAATTATCCACCATTAACATGATATTCCAAAAATTAATAGAGGTCTTTACATAAAAATTTCAGAGTATGTTTTAAATAATATAGGCAATGAAATGAACCAAATGTTTTATTGTAAGTGAAATACGTTTTCATTTATAGGTGTTTTTTGAAAAATTAAGTTGCGAATTTATGGAAAAAATGCGTATATTTTTACCCGTAACTTCTTTCCATCTCAAAATGTTTCTTAAATTTCGGTTCATTTCATTCATCATTATATTCTATATCTTGTGTACAAAGAAAAACAAGATTGTTGCATTATAATTTTGTGTAGAATGTTAACCGTTTTGGTTAAATTTCACTAAAATTTACCACAAATTTTCCTATTTCTCAAAATCTATTATATTTCCAAATATTGTTTTTGTATTTATAGTGTTTATAATTAATAATACATCTAAAAACAAAAAAAAAGTTTTTTAAAAAAACCAAATTTTTCAAAATATTTCCTTTGAATATAGTCGGTTACCTTAATGAACCATCGATGCCTTGTTTTTCATCATGACAACACAAAACCACATACTGCAGTAGTGGCAAAAAAAGTTTTTACAGTTTGATTGGGATGTTCCAACACATCCTCCATACCCTCCAGATCTAGACACATCTGATTATTATTGCCTCTTTCTGTCCTTAAAAATCATTTTAGTCATAAGTGCTTTAAATTCATTAGTGACATAAAAGTGAACCTCGAGGATTATTTCTTGATCAAAACACGCAAATTTTAAAAAGAAGGCCTAATGATGCCTTCTTGAGAGATGGAAGACGGTACAGCAAAAAGGGGTTTTTATATAACACAATTAATGTCTTAAACGGTAAATATTGTTTATTCATTTCATGTTAGAAATCTTATTACACTTACTTATTAGATACCCTAATGATGAGGCAATGAAGGTAATGATTAACAAAACTAATTTCAATACTTTAATTTTAACATCGGCAAAAGTACTCTTAATACAAACTTATGAGATACCCTAATACAAAAAAGCAAAAATAAAGGTTTAAAAAGTTATGATCAGCGTTCTATGTAATAATAGCAACAATGAAAATCATACAAGTCATTAACTCGTTATATTCAAGACGCTAATACTGCAGATGATGACATATTCAATACAGAGTAACATATTAACTGGTAGATGCATTAACGGATTAGGTACTTAGATGAATATGAAGTCACTGTCTAGGAATGCTATTGATATTCTGCTATCGACATGATTTGAATGGATGCTGAAATTTCTATGAATTATCGAAAGCCGTATAGGAAGGTCTGTATTCAACATATCAAATTATGATGATATGCATGATGCTATGCTATGCTATGATGATTGATGATATGCATTAATTTAGCTCCCAATATTTCTCTAATTCAATTATTAGTAATTTTGATGTACTTCATCATATATAAATTGTTTTTAAATATCTTATCAATTTATCTGTCTATAAATATGTAATGTTAATATATTAGCACAAAAATCACTCTTACTGCTTATTTTGGGAAAAATACACATAATCAAATAAACGTTTCAAAATGCTTTTTTAAATTGTTTTAGAGCTAGCTGTACTTAAATTTGCTAAATGAGGCTTTGAATTATGAAAAGTAAAACATTATCAGAAATAATCGGAAAAAGACAGCGTATTATCAAAAATTATAAATTATAACAATAGAAATAGGAACTAAATATAAATTTTTTTTCAAATATGAAAATGGGCTTAAAGGGTATTGGAGAAAGATACCATTAAGCCTATTTTCACATTTGATAAAACTTTATTTATGAATATTCACATTTTCTAAAGTTCTTATCACTAAAATTGTTTTGGTATTATCTAAAAACTAAAAAGAAATACATTTTTATGTCAAAATTTTATTTTCGTACATTTTTTTATTAAAAACAATAGATTTTTCATATTTAATATAATCCTTATTTTCTATAATGATCTGATAAAATTCAAAATCATGAATCAAAATCGAATACTTTTGATAATGTTAAAATATTGAAATTAGATTTGTTGTCATTACTTTCGAAATGGAATTTTCGTTCTTGCGTTTTTGCAATATAACCCTTTTAAAATTTAACAGTAATTTTTAGTACACTCAGTTTTTTTTGTATTTCAGTTTTACGAAAAAACAATATGAAATTTTAAATATATTCCTTATTAATAGTTTAATATGCAGGAATGCCAGTATTCCAGGCGAAAATATTGGCCATTATAAACGATTAAAAAGCATTTAAAATGGATACGATCAATAGGATTAGACAAATCTACTATCTTATTTTATACTTTTAGTTTAGAATATGTTTTATTTTATGTTTACTCAAAATAGTGAAAATTGTAGGTTGGTTCATGGTAAAGAATGAAATTTTAAACACACCAAAATTAATCAAGGACAAAAAATAGTTAAGCCTATTAATGTTCTATTTCCTTTACCTTTTTCGTACTCAATATTGAAAATAATCACTGATTAATTTATATAAAAAATTCTAAAATTTAATATTATATTTAATTTGTTTGTGAAAATGGATCTTGAAATTTGAAACTAGCCTACTAGCTTCAATTGTCTCGCAGATAAAATTATATTTAAAATATATGTTCATCTATTACACCATTAAATACATTAACGAAAGTAATAATTTATAATACTCGACAAATTATAAAGTCTGCAATTTTATTTGATGAAAGGTCAAATGTGTACAAATCTTGAGCAAGAATATGCGATCATTTTAAATTAAAGTAAAGTATAACGTTGTTTCTGAAATTTGAAATAACCAGTGATTAAGTAACACAACTGAAAATTTTATGGAGCTCAGAAAACAACAGATTAAATTTTCAGACAAATGACTCAAAGGTCAGCGAAATCCATGGGAAACCAGACGCAATATCCGATGTCTACCTGATATGCAAATCAAAGTATTGAAGAAATTATCTTCATCACATTCAATATTAATAATATATTAAGAGGCTCAAGGATATGTTTGTCTGGGGTTTTAATCAAATGGAAATCAATCATTTACCAACAGAACTTCATATAACTTAATCTGATAATAATAATTGGGTTTGAATTCAAAGGTACATGTTATGTACGAAATGCAATAACTGAATTTGTCTGCTGAGGCTTTTAAGATTATCGATCAAAATGAAAAATAAATTATAATATTTAAAGAAGTATGCGGCGTTTTGAGCATCTATGGTATTTTAGTAATTGTAAAATTAGTAAAAGATTTTAACATACTAGTCTTTAACATTAATTAAATTTACGTATTGTTAACGGATTTCCCTATAAGTCGGATTCGTTTACTTAAGTGAGGTGCATAGTGTATAAGATGACCAACAATAATCGACAGTCCTTTAGTAGTAAAACACAACTACGACTTCTATTTACAAGAAAACAGGGTGACATGACATGACGACAGACAACAAATATTTACAGCACAACTATATACAGACGACATCTAGATTCAATTTTCTATGAAAAGGATTGAAAATGTCTTCAGAATCACCAACAATTTATCGAATTGGTCCCACGACTTTTAAAGGTCATTATAAGAGTCAAAAGACATGCAACTTAACAATAATATGTTGTATTTATGCGAGATATTGCAAAAACTTCATTGGTGTACTCAAAAATTTTAAGATAAAATTCTGCTTATACTTATTTTAAATGCTTCTAAAACTTTTCAATTTATAAATTTTTCATTGATTTTTCTTTCTTTTTAATTGGAATTAAGCCATTAATTAAGTGTAAAAATGAAAACATGTTTGCACTTCTCAAAAATGTGTTATTTATATTGAAAGTTGGATTTATCAAATAAAAGTAAGGTATACTCTGATTTTTTTGAATCCCTGTATGAAGGTTTTATTACTACACATGCAGTTTTGTTCAATTTTTGTTCCCATCATTTGAAGAAAAACGTGTTTAAAACTGAAATTCCAATTTCAAATGCTATAAACTACATATCAGGGATTAATCATAAAAACCCTCGCCAAGAATAGTAGAATGGATTCAGCAAAAATATTAAATTCACGCCAAAGATTAATACTTAGTAACTATACCAAGTAGTTTGCGGTACAAGATAAAGCTTCAGAGCAATAACATCTTCATTAGAGATGTGATAATTTTGATGAGATATAGTATGTGAGGTTTGATTTTAAAAACTTTGTTTTTATAATTCATATATTATTCAAAATAATATTAAAATGCTTTCATATGAAATTAATTTCATATAAATATAAATAATAAAGCCTCCTGTTATACAGAATTTAATTGTTTTGATGGGTTTCTCATAGAAATATTTTTCGCTTTTTTCCTCTATTAATTTAAAACGTATTTCAGAATGGCAGCAACAAGAAAAAGTTAAAAGGTAATCTACAAAGAATGGTGTAATTCCAATAAAATATGTGTTGCCAGTCTTCAATACAGAGATATCAGTTTTTTATTGTTCACTTCACTAACAATAAAATATTTTCTTGAGAAACTGCAATTTAAGTTTGTTGATAACAGTCTTCATCGCAATTGCATCAAATGGAATTCAGAAAGGACATTTTTCAACTAATTGCATGGAAATTATACTCATCCAAACGTTAATCCTTTATATGTATCCGAACAATGTATATCAAACATCGATCATGTTGAATAACCTTCTGGTTCATTTTTTGAGGGTTCATGTTCGAATCTTCTTTGTCATTTAATACCATTTACCATGTTATAAGCTGACTAATAGACCAAAGATAATTAAATCATTTCCAAGAAATTTATTGTTATGAAAAATAGTTCCCATTTGAACATTATTTGTTCTTTTTTTGTATTCTAAAAACATATTTTTAGAGAATACATACATATTTTTTTCAAAGCAAAAAAGCAAATATGAAAAGCAAACGATAGTTTATTGTTAAAGCGGCAAAATATTTTTATTGCAAAAATTCTTTAAAAATTTTAGTATACGAATTCTTTTGTATTTTGCTCTGTTTCTGTCTATTGTTAATTTTCAGTTTAATTGCTTGTGTTAAATTTTTATAAGATTTTTTTTTTGAATTGCTTTCATTTAATTCAAAGCCAATTCGAAATGCCATGACAAAAAAATATGGATTATTTTATGATTGCAATTTCTTTTCTTTTTTTTCTTTTTGGCAAAATGGATTTTCATAAAATATAAAACTGTTTGAAGTTGTAAAAATTTAATATTTTTAAACAAAAAATACATGCTGCAGATAGCATTACTCGTTTTTTAAATAGGGTTTTGATAATTTGAGGAACTTTTTTCCCCATCAAATTTTGTGAGAATTTAGAAATACTTTTTAGTGAAAACATAGACAATCAAATTTAATTATTTGAAAATTTTTAGAATTGTCTTGAAAACAAATGATTTCCTAAGAGATTAATCATTTTTTAAAGATCTATCTGATATGTCGTCTTTTATTAAAATAATTGAAAAAATTTAATCCTTTTTAAGGAATTTACAACTTTTCCTTCTGAAATTAGTTTTTTTTTTACTATTCGTATAAAAACAGATGTTTTCTCTGTTTTTAAACATTTGCCATGTTTTAACTTCTGCATAAAGGCAGAATTTTAATTGAAATTACTAAGTGTTTTTTTCCTGAAATTGAAAAAAAAGGCTTGTATAAATTATGTTAGAAATAAATAGTAACTCTAGTCAGAGCATTCAGTTATGCAAAATTTCAATGCTTTACTAGTAAAACAGTTCAAAACTAGATAGTATAATGCTGTGGCTGCTTAAGCAAACCTGGATGTTTTACGTTGCAATGCATCCAAAGAACCCTAATATTAATGAGTAAATATTATTTTCAGGGATTTTCCTGATTTCTTTCATAACTCTGCGTACCCAGTGTTTCCAAAATCGGCAACTTTTGATATTTTTTTTCCGAATATATTTTCATCTTCCCATACATTCCACAGGCTACATATGAAGTTTCCTTTCATATCGTTCATTCCTTTTAACTGCAGATGCCATCAAAGAAGAAAATTTATTTTATGACATCCTATAATCATAAAAATGGAGTATAAATGTCACTAATATAGCATTAGTATCACACAAAATATGAATAGATCAATACACAAACTCAGTGAAAAGAATAAATAATAATAAATTTTTAAAAAATAGATATTTTTTATTTTCCATATAAATATATTCCTAATCTTTCAAATTATCAAGTAAATTTTAATGTCTTGATCCTGAACTATCAAATAAGAGAGAATAATGTCAGACAATTCCTTTATTTACACATATATATTTACATAAGAACAACTTGTTCTAATCTAGATTAAAATATTTGATATTTTAATGAAGTATAAATGACACTAATATATTAATAGTATCTGACAAAATATGAATACAACAATACGTGAACTCAGTGAAAAGAATAAATAATAATACTGTTTTAAAAAGCAGACGATTTTTTATTTTGCATATAAATTTATTTCTAATATTTCCAATTATCATGCAAATTTTAATGTCTTGATCCTGGATGATCAAATAAGAGAGTAGAATTTCAGACAATTCGTTTATTTACAGCCATACATGTACCATAAGAACAATTGTTCTAATCTAGGTTAAAGCATTTGATATTTACCCCATTTGGAAGTTGATGATATTTACATAATAGTCGAAGGTTGAAAGTTTATTGTGAATAGAGTTATCCGTCATTTCGGAGAAATAGCATCACAATAAAGAAACAGTTTGTGAGTTAACACACTCACAGGTGGAACGTAATTCACCAGTAGTCAAACCAAGAAGTCTCTCCCCATTCCTTTAAAAAACAAACAAACAAACCCGCATTTTATTCCTGTCCAATCTCCGACTCTTACTTAACTCAGGTCCACTTGAGTTCTCTGTCGCCCTGAAGCCGTTCAGCAAAATGCCCCTCTCATGGTCAGTAGTCGATTTGGGAATGTCCATCGATGATGCATCCTCGAAACTGATCCTACTATTCCTTCACAATGGAAAACATTTAGATGTTTGACACTCCCTCCCTTTGAAGGTGCAATAAAGTTATCTTAAACAATGAAACCCATGTGTGGTCCTTAATCTGGACAAAACAAATGATTAGATGCGATAATCTCTCGGGTGAAGAAAGATTCCCTAATTGGTAATCTGAAGGCATTTAACAATTGAGGGCTTTAACAGCTGATGACACAGCTGGGTGGAAATCATTCAGTGGGGGCAGGGTGGTCAGCTGTATGCAAGAAGAAGAAGCTGGTTGAAATTGTCTGTTATCAGGTATGGGAAACAGGAACGTTACAAAATATTTCATATATGAAATAGTATTAATAATATAATATATAAATATTCCACAGTAATTCATATTGCAGGACACTATATTTTTTAATGTTTGAAAATGTACAAAATGATTAAATAAGATATGAAGAAGAGGATTTGATACCATAAGGTATCATTAAAATATATTAAGTGTAATAACTTTTAAAATATCGCTAACTCATGAAAATATCAACTCATTTCGACTAAAATACGACATAACCCTAACCTTCTTTATCTTTTATTTAACCAGGTAAAATACCAACTCGAATAAGCTCTACTGTTTTTCCGCTGTAAGTATTAAACTGTACAAAAATAAAAATCGGTTTATGGACGAAATATTTGATCCAGAAAACCGGAAATTTGAAGCGGAACTACATATCTTGACTCAGAGTATAAAATTTTCCACAAATGTTTCGCAAAACGGGGAGTTTATTTTGGCAGCCATTGGATTGGAACAACGTCTTTATCATCAGTTTTTTTCTCGGAAGACCTAAAAATTGATCGTGCATTAAAAAAAAGCTGCCGTTGCTTTATATTTGTGGATATAAAAGTGAAGGGGATTTTGTAACTATATAAATGGGATTGCTTTGTGAAGTATTATAGTTTTAATATTTTTGCTGTGTAGTATATGAAATATTAAAACGGAAAATGCTGTAATCGTCAAAATTTATTTAGTAGAGAATTCGAAAAATATTCACGTTTCTGGAAGAATACAAAGGGGAGGATTTCTCCAAAACTCTTTCATATTATTCTCTAATAAATATACATGTAGATTTTTAATTACATAAAATAGATTATTAGAGTCCGATCTTTGGGGATTAATCACCAAAATTCAATTAATACACATACATTTGAGTATCAAATATGCATTTTTGGACACCTTTTGTTCAAGAAGTTGGAGCAAAAATTCTGCTCTAAAATCTAATTACTATTGCAAAATCTGATATGAAGTTTTATATATTTAAGCCATTGAGGTTTTGAATTATTCTGTTTACATAATTGTGAAAGCTCAAAATGACAAATGGTCATGATGACTGAAATGATACCGAATCTGATAGACACTTTTATTTCAAATTTTAAATCTGTGAATATAATTTTATACCTTTAGTCATCTTCGTTTTATATTTTTTTATGGTCCATTACTTTCGGATAATAGAACAGACAGACTTCGTCTGAGTGACTTACGTTCCAAATTTGATAGGAGACTGCAAATATGGAGTAGAAATTGTATATCGTTCGTTGTATATTGTTTCGTTCGAAATCTCAAAGCATTTTTGAGTTATCATGTTCACAGATTAAAAGAAAGAAATACATTATACCAAAATGTGTTTTTAGAGCTTAGCTTATTAAAGACGGGGGATCTTAATGAAAGTATGCTAGGTAACGCGAGATAAATCTTTGTACTGCGACTCCCGCTTTTAATGTATCAAGGAGACCTGAAGAGTTACTTCATCAAAATGTACAATTTAAATTTCTTTACGAATACAATATTTTTTCTTTGTGTATTTCGTAAACGAAAAAGTAAAAAATAAAAAGAGGGTGAATTTGCTTTACAGTATTTTATAATACTTTGTTTTTGCATATCTCATAAAAGATAAAATAACAAAAGAACAATTCACAGGAAAAAAGCCACTTCTTACATACAGTCGACCACCCCTCCACCACTGAACGTAGCAGTATCAACAGGATTTGCTGTGGTTAACTGCTGTCTTTAGTATTGTCCATCCTTACATTGACAGATCCGTCAAACTAACATTCTCTTCAAGGTATTTAATTACTGTCCTTCTTCATCACCTTCAGTTGGCAAAAAACTGACAATCCTTGACATCATGTCCTTCAGGGTTTTGAGATTATCTGGTATCATCAGTACTGTACCAAAATCGTTATTTTCTATCTTCAGGCTTTTCCTTAACTCTGAGATTTGAATACATTCTTTTAAATAGTGGTAAATAGTACTAATTTCTCCACAAATGCATTTATTTTCCTGCGCGAATTACTGATTGATTATAAACAGAAAATAAGTCTGGGACAAAATAAAACAATTAGAAACCAAATTAATTATTTTTTAATATATTTGAGATTTTTTTTATTTAACTTGTTTATATACAAATTTATCCATCATTAAATTTTTTACAAATGTTATGCTTTCAACTGTTTATTTTTGCTTAAAATATTCAGTTAAGTACTGAAAAAAGATAAATTCAAAATTCAGCATTTATTTAGTGATATATAATGCTCCGCTTTTGCAAATAATACTTCTCTTTTGAAAATTTAATGAAAAATCCTGGCTATTCATTTGTTCTTTCCAAAAGTTGTCTTAAGGGGATATTTCAGTAAATTACTTTCCGAAACAAAGCCGAGCTGCTTCGAAACTCATTCAATTTTAGTTAACATTGCCTAGTGTACTCAAAATTAACATTTCATTCTTACGAAAATCGAGAAACTTCGAAAGTTCTGATAGAAATACTATTCACAAGCTAAGTATTCACAAATTTCTTGTTTATTGACTAAGCAAATGTGCTTTCTAATATTCAGAACATGGACGTTTTAAATACTAGCAACCGGCTCATTTCAAACAACTCTTAATATTAGTTGAAGAATGATTCATGTATCGTTTTGTAAAAGCTTTCGTATGTACGTATAACTTCGAGATGTGAATTAAAAGTTCTTCTGTACACACTTATATACACACAAAGTCCTTATTATTATTAGATAGCGCAGTATATCAAAAATATGAGAGATAATGACTTTCAGAATTATAGGAATTGGTAAAATATAGTATTATGATGATTAATCTGCAATGTGCTTCCAATAAATACTGTATTTCTTTAAAAAATCAGTCCTTTAAGGGAAAACAGAGTTGATCACTTTAGAGTGTTTGTCTCCAAAAGGTTCTCACATGGTTGTTCTGCTTTCTGTGTTTTCTTGTTTTTTTGTGAACTAAAAGATTATTATCCATTAACGTGCGTTAGACTCTTCAACCACTTAGTTACAGAACGGACTTTTCGTTATTCTTTTTCCATACCATTAAACATAACGTCTGATGCCTTGGACTTCAAGTTTTCATTAACACAAGGCGATGTGGAAAACATTCTTACATTCTTAAACAATCTCTAAACTCACTTTAAATAATGGAATGTTATATTTCAGGGAAAATGCATTGTGAAATTTCCTCCAATTCCGTACAGTTAAAAATTAAAATTATATTTTCTCTTTCATGTGTAAATTAGCTGGACTATTTATTCAGTGATAAAAGATATTCAAACTTTTATTTGTTTAATTATTCGATGGATTAAAAGTTTTTAAAATCTTTGTAGGCTTTACTAATAATATGTAAATGCAAGTACATATATATCAGAATTCTCACAATAAGTACCTCCAAAATCATTGTTTACATGGCAAATAATTTGAGACTTCGAAATGCAGATAAGAATTCATGGAATCATTATTTTTGTAATAATAATAATATATCTTTTGTTAATAATTGAAATGATAAAAATAAACTGAAAGGTACAAAAAATCAAATTCATCAAACACACATAATCAATATTTTTGTATTAATAATAATATATCATTTGTTAATAATAGAAATTTTAATAATAAATTGAAAGATACAAAAAGAAAAAATTATCAAATGCAAATAATAATTATTTTTATAATAATAATCTTTCATCATTTGTTAATATTTGAAATTGCACTTATAAGTTGAAATATATTAATTGTAAATTTATCAAATAATTATTATATAATATGATACATATACAATTATAACTTATTAAAATTATAAAAAATAGCTTACTAAAATGCGAACGTAAGGTATTTACATATGCGTACACTCGGATGATTTTCAATCGACCAGGCTCTTAGCCTTCCATCATCTTATATATTTGTTTCTAGCAGCTTCCAGAGAGAACAAATACGTAGTTGCCCTCCAATATTTAAAAACTGAACTTCATAAAAGTCGTATTCTGAAAGTATTTCAAAGGTTTTAAATGGATACAATACTATAAATAACCCTGACAGATTTTGAAATTTCTATAAATAAGCAAAGGTTTAAAAACTGAGATATACATGGTAAAAAATTGTATTATTTTCTTCCGTTATAATTTCATACTAATGTTTATTTAAATTTAAAATTTTTTCCTCATATACTTTTTACCCTTCGCGTAAATATGGCATCAACCAATTATATAATGAAGTTTCAAAAAATGGAACAATTTTGATCATCTTTTGAATTTTCCAATGATAATATAGGAAAATTCTAATTTTGTTAATTTGTGAGTGAATGATTCATAAAGTATTTTTAACGAGAATAAAACACGCGCTACCAAAATTGGGAGAAACAGCAGCTGCAATGCAGTAACAGCTGCAGAAATGTGTGGGTCTCGATGTTTATTCCATAAACAATTTGTTTCTGGAACGCATGCTGTTATACAATAGGATGGGAAAGAATGGAAATAAAACAATATTATAATATAAAAAAAAGCAAAAGCCCTTGAGAGGGATATTGTTTGGGCCTTTAACTCTTCTGGAACTTTCTGATGTTTAGATAGCAAACACCAGAGCGTATCGTTCGCCCGTGAAGAATAACACATCAAGTATTAGCTTCTGTGAAATGGCATCATCGATCGCATTTGAATGCTGTTGCCATTGGAATGTGAAATTGAAGAAGAAAACGATTTATTGGAATAGAACTGGAAGTAAATTTACATATACGAAAATTCTAGAGTAGCAATGGATTTGTTTTTGCTTCAGTAATCCAAGACTTTTCTACTTTACATTCTAAAACAAAAGATATATTCGAAAAAGGTGACAGTACATACAATAACAAACTTTTAAAGTCTAAACTAAATTAATTATATGTTAGAAGCAGCGATATATCAACTGTGAGGCCTTTTTCAAAGTTTTAATATGTCATTTTAATAATTTAATTCTTATATTTCTATTATATTTTTCACATTATAAATGTTTTCAAGAATAATAAATAAATCAGGTTAAAATGATGGAAATATTAAAAGCTGGGGCCAGGTACAGTAGAAGATGTTATAAATGGACTAATCACCTTTACTGACTGGCTGCTGATCAACTTTCTACATATTTAAAGTAATTTACCCGACTTAAGAACCAAACCTTCAATAAAAACTAAGTGTTGAAATTAATTACACCATTGTTTCTTCATACGAAAATTAATGTCCCCAAGTAATGTTATCAAAATCTTCATTTTTGCAAGACATTTCAAAATAAAAATCAGACTGAACTGCATAAATCACCAACTGGAAAGATTTTTCTAATCTTTCCTCTTCTAATTTATACTCAATACATATCTAATTAGTGATCCGATATCCCTTTCAAGGTAAAATCAAAGAAAAAATACAAGATTTATGGATAGATCTTTATTTTGAGGCAAGATATAATAATTCTTCTAAAAATTTCATATCCTTTTATGGAGGCCATTTAAACAAATATCATAATACAAGCATCATTTTGCTGTTTAGAGAGCTATTCGGAAACCAAAAACTTTAGCTCAGCTGTGCTTAATTGCTGAGCTCCCTTTCCTTGAGTAGTATATTTATAAAAGCACTGTTCTTGTTTCAAATCCGTGTTCTGTGTCATCTTTTACACTCGTATTATTCTTTGTGGAACTAAGCCCTTTTTCTATTATTTGAAGAGTGAATTTATTTCAGTATAATTGGATAATTTCCATAACAATCTATGAATTTAAAAGAAAGATTTACAAAGTTCCTATTGGTAATAATACTTTCTTCCACAAATGGTTGATCTGCTTTGCAGTGTTTAAATAGAAAAAGAATCCTAAAAAGAATCCTTTATTAAATAATATTACACTTTTATTAATTCCTCATACATTTACTGAATTTCAAATGACTTTTTAAAATATAATATTAAGAATAATGATTAAAATATAATATTAAGAATAATGATTAAAATATAATATTAAGAATATTTCATGAAAAATTCTAATCTTAGACTGAGATATTTATGCAATATTACATGTTTATTTAATACCGCTTTTCAATTACAAACGATTTATAATAAAAGTAGGGGGCTTTAGCCTCTGCTTCTTTAAGCTTGTGAACCTCCAGGAACTCCTAATGTAGTTCTTTTCGGATCGCTTTTTTTGCTCACCACCTACTAAAACAGTTTAGTCTAGCAATAGATATATTCAGATTCAATTAATTTCAAAATATGATAAAATAATGAAAGAAATAAAAAGTGTAAAGCAAAAAGTACACATGCAATTGTCACCTGTAACTAAAGTCTTTATAAACACTAAAAACCTTTCACTTAATTAACTATATACATCCACCAAAAAAAATTTAAAAACTCTAGGTTTTTCTGACAGTTTTTAAAATTTGGAGAATATTTCATAGAAAGTGAATAAAAGAAATTAATATTTGTAAAAAAAATCTACTTTTATATTCTTTTTTACGTTTCCGAGAGTTCTTTCGATTGAATCTGTGATCAGCAAATCTTTCAATATTTCTAATGGATTCAATAAATTTTCCAAAACAATTTTTTTTATCATGACAAGATTTAGTGCATTTGCCACTTGAAAAATTTAAACTATCTCGAACTATCTAACTAATTTAAACTATCTAACTTTTAAACTATCTCGACTGGATCTCCTAATGAGCGATTCTTGAGCATTTCCTTTTGACCTGCTTTCTTTTTCAATGATTTCGTTTTAAATTGGCTTACATTCATCACAGAAAACGTTGTCCGTTTTTTGGCCGTTAATTTTTTTGTTTAAAAAACTTACAAGCTGGTGAAAGAATAGCGTTTGCTTGAAATGTTATCAAACCACGTGTTGATGTTCTCGAGCGAGTTCAAAGTGTTGCCAAACGGCGATTACCAAATTCGGTCTGATTTTTCGTCCACATAATCGTTATATGTAATAAAGAATAAAATGATAAGAATCTGAACTTTCCATAATATAAAGCGATAGAAGATTGTACTCGTATTATATCATAAAAGATAAAACGTCTTTTATTTTCATCTACAGCCTGAGTTTAACGCAGTATTTTTTATATTCTTATACAAACATCTCAAGTGACAGAATTGTTCTTTTCTACATCAAATACTTCACACGAAAAAAATTCTAGTTTATGATCCTTATCCATTGAAGAAAATAAAAGCGAAACGTATATCTAAAAGTGGTCTTTTTGTTTCATAAAAGTATAAGTTGGAAGGCATTTGAAAACGTGTTTCACCAGCTTTCAAAATTCTCTATTGATACGTGCTTTTAAGAAGAAAGAAAATACAATATTCTTATAACAATACATTCTTTGTTTTGGGATTTGACCGGTTGAAAGGTTTTACTGATACTTATCTAGCCCTGGAATCGGGGATCTGCTATAAACTCTGCTAAATATTCGACAGTCGGGCTATTGAAATAAAAATAAAAATGCTGAAATATTTCTTAGGAGGTACTTGCTTGCTTGATATCTGAAGTGAATTATTTTAAAAGAAGATTGTTGGGAACTTGAAACATATCATGATTAGAGAGATTACACATACCATATTTAGAAAAACGATCTCAAAATAGGTCGAACTTTCAAACTTTCTTTGCCAGTTAGAAAAATTGAAAATTAAATTTTAACAAGTTATCTAGAGTGAGAGACTGATAGAAAAGTCTTGTGATACCTTTAAATCTGTTTCTACTGAATAATAACTTAGATTAATTGAGACAAACAATGACTTAAAAGTAATATTTTCATATGATAACTTGAAATTTGGTATCTTAGATTTCAGAGAAGATTAGAATTTTTTTTTCTATTTTCCTTATTATTAAGTTTGTTTGAAAATTTTATTTATTCAATTAATATATTATTCCTTTGAATTCTAAGAATATTACTATATGAACAATATTAATACATAAATGATAGAAAAATTTCATAATATTTGAAAAGCATCATTTATCTATTTTGCAGTGCAATTAAAATGTCATAAAATTAATTCAGATTTGCATAGAGATACAATTTTATACAAACGATTTCTTTATAAATCGAATTAGAGTAAATATTTTAATCTTTTGCTAAATCATGTTAAGCCTAAAAACAGAGAACAATTACTGATAACGACACGCAGAAATTAACGAAATTCAAAGTTTACGTTCTATAATTCTAACCTAAAACCTCAAGTAAACTAAGTGTAGCGGCAGATGTGGTTTAAATTTTCAAGATAAGCTACTTAAAATGACTGAAATTCGTCGTTTAATGATTCTGAATTCTAAATCTGTGAGTATTTTGCGAATGAGATGAAGTGTAACGAAATTATTTTCCCGCAAGTAATTTTAATACCGCCTTAAAAGCTTTCAATCTTTGAAAATATTTGTGTTTGAAAATTGTAATCATATATTAGCAAAATGTATTATTTTTATTAATAATGTACTACAAAATGTAATAATATTATATTATAATCATATTTTTTAACATATTAGAATCATACATTACAAAATATATGATTCATTTCTAAATTATGTATTGGTAAGAAATTAAATATGAGAAGTTGTATGCAATTAAAAAAAAGCTTTTTACTCAATTCGAGATACAATGATGTATTTATTACGACGTCGAAATATGAATAAGAAAAAATGTCAAAAAAATATTTTATTCTCATTTTAAATATTATTTGCTGTATTTTGACAAATTACCATTTGCAAGAGTGAAGTAAATTCGAAAGGCTAATATTTCGTAACCGTTGTACACCACTACCGTGTAAGGCTCTCGCTGAAATGACACCTTCATTAGAGAATATGCAATAAAGTTTTGGGAAGACGACTGCTCATGTTTACAGTTTATTCCAGTTTGCAATTGTTTCTATATTAGCTAACATTATCACATGAATTTTTTGTATACTTCCCAAACAAAAAGTAAATATCATCTACATTTTGTTGTTTTGGCTTTTCCCTATGTCAAAATTCTAGTTAAAAATAAAATTTGAACTTTTATACTCCAAAATATTGTAGGTACTAGATTAAAAAAACAACTGAAAATTAAAGCTATATATTTATTATTATTAGAAAAAACGTCAATTATATAATATACATTTAAGTGGAGATATTAATTTTTGAAAATGGAACTCTTAATAACGTTAAATAGCAGCCTTTTTTATTATGATGATAATGAATAAGAAAATAAGAATTTCCAAATAAATAAAATAGATTGATATATTGAAATTAACTCGCATTTAAAAAAATATATTTAGTAGAAGGTAAATAAAACTATTTTCTTTCTTTTTTCCAAATTTTATTGGTTTAATTCGTTTTCTTTCCGTTTAAACCTATTGTAAAAGATATTATATGTTATAGTTTGAAACTATTGTCTGCTAAATAAATTTAATCAATGCTACATATAATTATTTAATTTCATATTATGAATGAAATAATTAAATTAGAAAAGGGAAAATTGATTGCTGGAAAATTATGTCCTTTAATGTTTAAAAGGAATTATTTATTACCAAAGTCAAATATAAATCTAAATTTTTCTGTAGCATCTTCGGTTTTGTAAAAGTTTTAATTCTCTTTGTGATTGCACAGCATTTAAGAGTGTAAAAAAACAAATTTATACATTCCTTATATTATTTTGATGTTTTACTTGTTTTATTTTTAAAATAAATCCGTTTGATTGACTGAACTTTATATTCAAAAAATATTATTTCCGGATGAGATTTTATGCCACAATCAGAAGATAAAATATATGATTTCTCTATCTTCCATGTTATAAGACCTCATTATCTGACATTGCATTATTGTCACCTGCCTTCGTAACAAAGGAATTAATAAATTTCAAAATTTAATCATTATTATATTATTGGTATATTCTCATGAATATGGATTCACACCATTGCATTTATATTTTACGAACAAATATTGCTAATAACTATTAGAACGGGAAAATCATTGTTCATAGAATGATAAATAACATTGAAAACAATACCGTAATATTTTAAAATAAAACTATGAAAACGATCTTAAACAACCAATGCTAATTTTGTATATTTACTTTTCTTCTAAATAATGTAATGTAATGAACTGCAGATGATAAAAGCAAAAATAAATTACTGAAAATGAGCGCTTGCTAAGAAAAGAGATGAAATAGAACGTTTATAATTCCAATAAAGTAAAATAAAGCTACAAAATGAAGTTAAAAAAATAAAACGGATTTTGCAAGTTTATTTTTCTTTATTAATACCTCTTGAATTACAGACGATAAAAATAAAATATAACAGAAAATAAAGACGAATAAAAAAAAAAAGCGTTATAAAATGAATTACAGACGGCAACTTTGTTTCCATGATTCTTCGTTTCTAATTGGCAACATTATAAAATCAACGAAGATAAATTCTGACAGCGGATTTGCTGCGTGAAGGAGAAACACTTTTAAACTTATTTAGAAAACAATTGATTAAAAATCAATCAATAAAAGCATTTTATTTCAAATTATAGAAGGATATTCAAATAATCACCTAAAAATATCCTAATTATTTTATTGATATATCTTTAATAATAATTTTGTATTCAAGATCTCCTCAATAAAAAAATAAATTGCATCCGTATTTCTGTTACACTGCACGAAACTATCCATTCTATAAAGTTAGAAAATTGATCGCATTCTTTATCCTTGGACGTTCCAAAGGGTAAAAAAAAAATGGTTTAAAAGTCCTTCTAGAGTTTTAAGATCAGTTTTTAGATCTCATAAAAGGAAAAAATGATGATAATGATATCATTCCAATCCAGCGTTCTATAAAATAAACTTTCAATTTTTCGAGGCACTTTTCGAAAATAATATGGCTCCCATATCTTCGAATCTAGATATATATATATCTCAGCAAAAAATTCAAGTTTGCTTACTTTGCTCATAAAAGTGATTCTTATCTCCGTATCGTAGATTCTTTTCTTAGTTGACGTTTAGGATTATACGGAATAGTTTCAAATTCCATTTTTGGTTCGGTATTTTAACTGATTAAATGAAAAATTTTGGAATAATGTGTTTTGGGATGCTTACATTATTATTATATATTATCGTTTCTAACAATAGATGAAAATATATATATACTGTCAAAGAGATATTATTATATATAATGATATACAAAAATTATATATAAAATTATATTATTATTTCATATACAATATTACTTAATTATACAATATTATATATAAAATTATATTATTATTTCATATACAAAAATTTCAAGAAAATCTCTT